>QYTT01088149.1:16064-33907 GCA_006980735.1 Dasypogon diadema | reverse complement strand
AGTAACATTCAGTATAAGTGGTTTCTACTGGTTGAATAAAGATAAACTTTTGTTGTTGTAAGAGCCGTTTGGGAACATGTTTTGCGACTTTGATCAAGCTAATTTCTGCATTGTTTTCATTTGTATAGGAAGATCCATTTTTTTATTACAACAAACGATCATTTCTGTTATTTCTGTTTCCTAGCATGGTTGATTGCTGATAATTTTATTTACCGTATATTTGTTGTTGAATTTCCTGAAGGGTTGAGACAATCGAAATTATTTTTAAAATTTGGAAAATTCAAAGGTCGGCGCGTCAGGTTTTTGTGCTTCAACGGTCCGGGTCGCAGAATTACAATCTCAAAGTTTGATTTTTCAACGAAAAGGTCGAATTATTTTTTAATTGGTTGTCATTTTTTTAATTTTCAATATTTATATTATTTGACCATCAGAATACGATTTGGTACTTTTTTCTTAGAAACACAAATAGTTAAAATGTAAGTATTCCCATTATTATTATTCTGGTAGTAATTTTGAGTTTAATTTCTAAAATTGTACATATTTCCGGTTTGTATCCGAAATACAAAGTCGTTCGGTATTTTCAATTTTTCCGAAAATTACTACCCAATTGTCAACGTGCCCAAATTGTAAGGTTTAGGTTGGAGGCATTGCAAGTGTAAGGTTTAGGTTGGTGTTTTGTGTTTGTCAATTTTCCGGGAATTACTCCAAGTTGTCGAACAAGTGATATCTTTAGTAAATTCACAGATAAATTTAAAGAGCAGACCATGGCAGAAGTAAAGGGCTTGACTGATGCAGAAGCTAATGAATTATGCAAATCTGCGGACTCTTCAACCAAGGTAATTTCCATTTTGCATGAATTTGGAAGTGTGCCGGAATCTCTTGCTATTAGCTTGCGGGGATCACGATCAATTAATGTATAGTTGCTGTTAATATGGTAAAGCGGGCAGTGTCCTTGAGTTAACCTACAAGATGTAGCAATTAACTCAAGTACCACACTTGCACCCTGTGGGTTTTTTTCATACACTTTTCAGATAAGCGAATCTACCAATAAATATTTTTCGATTTCAGGATTTCCTGTTCCAACAAACCATGTATAGGATCAAAGATCCCCGGAAATCCTTACCTTTCTACACAGGTGTTTTGGGAATGACATTATTACAGAAACTGGACTTCCCGGAAGCTAAATTTTCTCTGTACTTTATGGGGTTAGTAAGACACCTTTGTTGTGATAACCCAGTCACTCACCCGAAATATCTTCCCCGAGTAGGTATGAAAATTCCTCTGATGTGCCTTCGGATAAGTCTGAACGAACAAAGTGGGCAATGAGCCGTAAAGCTACTATTGAACTAACACAGTAAGCTTGTAGCGGTCTGCAAACAAGTCTACAGAGGTAATGTTAAATTTTTATTTTCCAGCAACTGGGGTACTGAGAATGATGCCAATCAGAAATATCACAACGGAAACTCTGATCCAAGAGGATATGGTCATATAGGAATTATGGTTCCCGATGTTTATGCTGCTTGCAAACGGTAAGTATCTTAGGAGCACAAAGCGTTTACTTCAACTTTATTCATTAAGCGCAATATATAAGGGAATAGGGAAGTGGTAAAGCGTGCGTGCACGTTCGACTGTAGTACACAACAAGATTCAAATGCACGAGAAATGAAGTTAAGATCTACGAAATATAACAGCGAGAGTTCTCAATTCGTTCTCTATTCTCAACATTCATCTCAGTCGATTACACATGCGGACCCGCATTCCACAATAGCAATTGCATCCCTACTTCCTCAGATGTGAATAATTTTATCATTACAAATTTTGCCTTTTCTTCTTTCCAGCTTTGAGGAACTCGGAGTAGAATTCGTGAAGAAGCCTGTTGACGGTCGTATGAAGGGATTAGCTTTTATCAAGGATCCCGATGGCTATTGGATTGAAATTTTCAATGCTAACACTGTTTGCAACTAGAGAGAATCATACTGACGCCTTTATTGTAATCACTCCGGCTTATTTGATACGTCTTAATCGAATTTATTGCAATTATATTGTAAATTACTTCCCGGGTACTAAGCGAAAAGTTGTAAATTTTAAAATAAAATTTTGTAACTTTATTTGATGAAACATTTTTGTTTGGGGTTTTGCGGCTCCAAAATCTGTTAAATTACCCAATCGTTCTTTTAGGGCCATATGCACCAAGCTGTCTTAACTTGTGACTGTCATAAAAATAGTCAAACTTACGTGCAAATTCCGCAAATTGTAAAAGCTCTGTGACAATTGAATCAAAAGGTACTACGCCGGTATAAAATAAAAATGAATTTGACTGGATTTATGACCGTCAGAAGTTAAGATAGCTTGGTGCATATGGCCCTTAATGATTCGTTCAAACTAGTCACTAAAACACGCAGCTACTGATAGACAAAGCTAAATGGTGATTTTGATTTGAAAGACAATGGACGTTCGGTTAGACCAAAAACATTTATGGATGCGGAATTGCAGGAGTTATTGGACGAATACCCAACCTAAACTCAAAAACAATTGGCGGAAACGTTTAATGTGCACAAGAAACGATTAGCGACCGCTTGCGAGCAATGGGAAAGATCCAAAAACTGGGAAGATGGGTGCCACACACCTAGAACTGTTTGTTTTATTTCTTTTCACGGCTCACTCATATAAAAGTTTATTTTTGTCACTTGAGAAATTGTCAGCCGAATCGCAACAGGATTTTATTACAACTTTCCACGAAATTTAAGAATGTTTACGGGGAATTTCAACGGCGATTAACACCACTGACAGCCACAAGTGAATTATGTGAGTGGTGAGGTCACTGAGGATTCAAAAATGATAACATCAAGTACCAATACTTTGGAGCATTGAAACAATGTTAGTTGTTTACCTCTAGTTCCGTAGTATACCTTCCTTCTCTTATATTCGATTTCGGATGGAATCATTGTAGTATGTTATTAGCAGCAACAAAGAAAGATCTGATGTCATCAGCTTGGCTATTTTCGTCCATATTTTGTTCTTCCAATATTTTTTTACGGCTTTGCCTAAGCTCAGAGGGCATCTCTATGATGATTGGAAATTACTTTCGACGTAACAATTGTTGAAAGTTTATTGACAATTTTTATTCTGAAATGAACAGATTTGATTCAACCACTGGTACCCAAATAAATCATTGTGCCCATTATTGACTTCACATTACGTATTGCCGTGGAACAAATCTGGAAGGCTACACTTCAACCAATTCGACCACAGGCGAAGTCTTCCTCTTCTTGTATTGCGTGCTTCTAACCTGCCTCTAACCTTTTCGCTACGGTAAACGCTGGCCTTGTGTGGTTACTGGACGTCATGTTTCTTTCTCTTTTTTATTCCATTGCAGTGCACTACAATTCAGCGTACTATATTTAAAAATCCATAGAAAAATCGGGAAAATTTACAGTATGCCCCACTCATTTATTGTGACTGTTTTCTTTTTCTTTAAAAACAAGGACTCCTTCAATGAAGAATTTAAATTTCCGACAGGATAGTTTCAAGTTTATTTTTGGCAGTTAACATCGAAAATAAAAACTAAATTATGCCCACAAGTGAGTAGTTTTAAATTTCTTCCTTTTTTTAAAATTCTTAACAAAAAAAGAAACTGGCAATCGACACCGAAAAGCCTGAAACCACTTGCAACTATAGTTAAAAATGGAAATGTGCTCTTGTCTTTATATGCTACTCTAAACAAACCTGAGAAAATCATATAAATTTACCGAAAATTCGTTTGATACAGTAAAATATTTCACAGGTAAAAATATACATTTATAGATCGTCTGGTATTTTCTTCTAAACTGATTCAAAAGAGCTGGAAGTGCTAATTATTCCATGACAACAATCAAGAATTATTCTCAATTGAAAAAAGTTATAACAAACAGAAGCGAGCGAGTAGAAATGTTGGTTGGACATTATCCTGTACTGAAAGGAGCGTCAAAGTTAGAACCCTTGCTGGTATTGCTTGGACTCCAGACGTGCTTGGATCATCTCTAGTTGTCGTCTAGCTTCGCATTGTGGGAAATTGTTCATATCATAATATTGGGGTGCAATCTTCAATAACCACTCAGCTAGAAAGAAAAATCATTAGAACAACTTGTTTCCAGGTACATTTTTATCTCATTTTCTAGAATTAGAATGCTAGAAAACAAATGTTAATTACAAAAATTTTTTTTGCTGTTTTCTTGGAAAATAACAGTAGGAGCGGGTCCCAGTTATTTACTTACGTTTCACATCCGTTACTGTTCTGATGTAGTTCTTAGTTGTTAGGACGAATTCATTATAAATCACCCAGTCGGGCTTGTGATCAAGACATGTAGAAGGATGTAACTGAACAATTTGATTATCTTTAATAGTCAAATAATGTCCAGTTCTCTCTAAATGAGCCACTTGCATGAAGAAGCCCTGAACTAAAGCTTTTCTGATATTGATGTAGTAGTCTTTAGAAGTGAAATCTGTGCTTGTTCGCTTCAAATTAAACCTGTCCATAATTCTGGACAACTGTTGTCTTACATTATCAGCGGACTTCAGCGATCGATAATTAATAAAATTTTCATAACACCAGTTGGGGTCTTCATTACCTGAAACGAAATAATTCCGTGAGATTTCTGTAATATTTTTATTGTGCTGTATACTTACTTTGCTTGAATGCATGATATACATTTAGTAACGTTAAATGATCCCCATCGATGTGAGCGAAACGCATTTTTGCCTCATCTGCTGCCTTCTTCGCTTCATTTGGCCGCACAAAACACTGGGGGACTAAACAAGTTTTTGGGGCACATCACGTCCCACAAATATAGTTGATTTGTCTTTTTTATTGTAACACCTAGGACTATGTTTTTGTTCAGTTTCATGTGCGATTTTACATTAGCCTTACTATTCTTAGTCTTTTTAATTAATTTGAATGGAGCGTTTAATTTTATCTGTAGAAAACTTCATAATGTGCAAAATGGCAATATTGAAATCTATCCCTAGTAAAGTGCAACTGTGACGGTTTTTATAATTTAAAAATATTTTCTTGCTTGATTCAAAACTCAAATTTAAGCTTGTTTAGTAGGAAATAAAATTGGCGTTGAAAAATTATAAAAACCAAAGCTGCTTTATTTTAATCTTATGTTGAAACTCAAATTCAAATGTTAAATCCAAGTCTATGCTAAAATTAATTGTAATTTATTACCTGGACGTCTTGTCTTCTCATGAACGGAACAGAGAATGTGCCAGTCGTCATGACAAATTACTGATTGTCCACAAGTGTCCTTGGCCTTTCTGTGCTCTGGTACACTATGCTACATAGAGTTATTGTTCTAATTTGAATCATTGACCGATGATAACTTTGAGCGGAACCTTTTTTCATTTTTCAACCTTTTTTCCATAAATGGCGAATGGGAAAGTGGCCATGAATCGGGATAGGCTTCATATATTTCTCAAAGATCCTCTGAGAAAATCTTCTGATGTAAATATACACAGATAATCCTATAACCGACGCTGCGAAAAAATTTACGAATTCAAGAATATGCCTTCCCAGAGAAAATCTTCAAACAAAAGTTATCGCCATAAGACCGAACAAGCTTTAATTTAAGAAAAAAGTATAGCCAATAACAACATCCATTCGCATGCATCATGAAATCACGTCTTGTCAATATGCAACTCAGGTCGAATAAAAATATATAGAAAAGGAGAATTGAATAGGACATTAACCCATATTTGTGGACCAAAAGTGATTGACTAGTTTGAGCGTATAGGTGAACAGGGTTGAATTTTTTTTAGCTGGGACAAGCTGCCACCACGTCCTGATTGAATTTTAGCGAGGAAAAAATCGAATCAGTCCTTGATTTACACTCTGGGTGTAAGGGTCATAAGGATATGCAGGGTGGTAGTCATTATTTCTATGCACTATTCGTATCGGCTTTCGTAATATTTACATTATAAGCAGGAGAGTTTTGAGGCAAAATTTATCCAAGATTAATAATGTGTATTGAAAATTAAATGGGAACCTAAAGCCTGGTGGTTGTCCGAGTTGAGTAAGCTCATAACATATAATGCATCCGATCTGTTAAAATTCAAAAGAATGCAATCCGTGTTCACTAAATAAGTTAAGGAACAAATGAAAGCATCCAAAAACAAACACGAAGAACAACTCAATCAGGACTTGAAAAAAGTTTGCAGAATTATTAAGGGCATAAAAGCGGATCAGATCACACAGGAGGAGAACGTTCAATGGTATAATGAGTTTAATGGAGTCTTCCTCAAAAGCTCGGTCGAAAAGTCATCTCCGCCCTGTAGAAACATAGTTGTAAATGAGAGATATGTTTAAGATGTTTAACCGACGACGGACCTCTTCAATTTTATAAACCCCAAAAAGGACTCGGTTACTTGCTAGAACGAAATTAAATACAACATAATTAAGGACCTAAGCACAGAGAATTTTTCATTACAGGTGCGGGAAATGAATAGGCTACAGCCCCGATTAGTTGGGGAACTATTAACACTTTGACGGCCGGATTAACGCGTGCGTGATTTCATTTTCCCATCGGTTATCGGCCGGCGTATTCGTGAGTTCATCTGCGTGGTCTATTATATTACAATTTAATGCAGTTCCATTTAAACTGTGCAACAGAACAGTATTGTTACAGCAAAAAATGTCACTTTGTATCGTGCAGCATAGATACTAACTTACTTGCTCTGTGCTTAACTGACTGACGCAGTGTGGGTTCAGCCTAAGATAAGCAATGCAATCGAGGCTTATCCGTTCTTCTAAATGGCTATAGAGTAGGTATGCCTGTAATTTTTAAGATAAGGAATTCCTATTAGTTTTCTGCTTTTAAAAACATGTCGTTAAAAGCTTTTGACTAATTGTGCATCAATTCATCAAGAAAGCATTCGTGCTTTTGATTTGCCAAACTATTAAAGAAAAAAATTTCCCTGCCACAAAACGTGTAAGCATAGCACCAGTAGTTCAGAGGTAAAACTCAGTAGCTGACATGTAAACGCATCAATATCTTATTTTGGGTTTGAATAAACTTCTATAAAAATGAAAAAATTCAATTTGGTTGAAATAATTGAAGTAAAAGTAAAAAAAATCGTTGCCAAGCAAAAAGAGAGACATATTCAGCCTTCTTCTTCGGTTATGTCCTTATCGCAAACTAAAGAACATTGTTTTGATTTCTGTCCAATGGAATTCATTCGTTTTCATCCATTGATGACGGAAATCTAGAAAGTTTTTGGACTTTAGGGCTCTTCTAGACCTTAGCATTATTCTTCTTGGCTTTTCTCCCATTCTGCCTTTCTGATCCTTTCTTCTTTTTTCTATTGTCAAGCTGCTGCTTTCTCTTTTTTGTGGTATTTTCTTCTTTGTTATGGTTCTCCCACTTGGACTTGGGCTGTTTGTTATTAAACCAGTTTCTCCACCGTGTATTCAACTTCATGTTTGTAATTCTCGCTGACTGTGTCCGTAGTGTTGATTTCATTTATTTTGGAAAGCCTAAGGTGAAAATCAACACTACTTTTGTGTATAGAACCAGATTCAGTTGAGTCACGGAATAATTTTAGTTGGTTGTTACCAACAGTATACTTCTATCGCCGCTAAACAGTGACTTTGTCTGATCAAAGTAGAACTGATTGACTCCTCCGCAACTCCAGCATCGTTTTCACTGCAAAATAGCATGCAGATATCGCACTTTCGAAACCCGCCCGCTAAAATTTACGGGGTTATTTTGTCGTCAAGAGCTTGCTTGAGTAATTTTTTTTGCAAGATAGGTTTTCCTCATTTTTGACTAGCATGTAAATTGCGTGGCAATTCAAAAAGAAAAACAGAGGGCAAAGTAATGTCATTCTTTGCAAGTCAAGGGTAGAACACGTTTCTGATGTACTCATAGAAAAAAGCACTTGTCATTCGATTTACTTATGGTCCTTTCCTTGGGTACACTATTATCATCATCATTTGAATAAATCGCTGGCACTTGGATTATTAAGAATTTCTCAATTTTTTTTCTTGTCACTGTCAGGTTACGTTTTGTATATCCTCACAGCTTTCTGTATATTGCCGCTCACAATTTTCCTCTCAGAAGGCATTTTTGTCAAGCAAATGAAAATATCGAACTTTCTTGCAACTTTCTTGGTGAGCCAGTAACTGACACTACCCATAAAAGTTTTATGTTAATATTAAAACCAATCACATTAAATCGCGATGTCCAATATTTAAACAGGCATAGGTACTTACTCGAATTCAACGTAGAAGTAGTAAAAAGAAATACCACCAATTTCCTTTTACATTTTAGTACATCGTGAATAAAATAAAGTTAATAACTTATTTGGTCTCAATACATATGCTAAGAGTATAACATTAAATCTTAAAATTAATATTAGTTCTGAGTTTCATCATAAGAAAAAATGGATCGCACATGAAACAACTCTTTTTTCTAAGCCAATTAGCTTTAAAAACTTCCAAAATTTAAATGTCTCTTATTTTTTGTTTTAGCGTTTCAGCAGTCTCTATGATTTTAAATTTTTTCTCTGAGCGATCTTAATATTGAATAAATAGTGAAGACAATAAAAAAAAATGACTATTGCAACGCCAAAACAGAAAATCTTATTACGAGTTGTACTATTCACGCATAATTCTACATACATTGTCTCCAAAATGATTAAAGAAAAGGAAAAAAATAAGAAATAAAAGTCTCACCCGACAACATCGCTGTAATTGACAGAATTTCATTGGAGCAGTTATGATTACAGCTAGCGATTAGCATCTTTGCAAGTTGAGGGTCAAGTGGGAATTCGGACATCACAGCACCTAAATCTGTTAAATTTCCATCGTCATCCAGAGCAGCTAAGTAATTAAGTAGTTCTAAGGCTCGCATAAGCGTCTCTGGAGCAGGTGGATCCATAAAATCAAAATGTACCAAATCATCAATACCAAGTTTCTTCAATTGTAGAACCACAGTTCCTGAACGACAGAAATTTTTCTAAGTAATCTTATTTTTTTGTTGCCTCAATTTCCTTACCTAAATTAGACCTTAGAATTTCTGGATACGTATTTTCTTGCATTTCGTTTTTATATGCTTTTTCGGTGTATAAGCGGAAACATTTACCCGGTCGTGTACGTCCGGCACGTCCGGCTCTTTGTTGAGCTGATGCTTTACTAATTGGAGATACGAGCAAACTCTCAACACGAATTCGGGGATTGTATACTTTTTGCTTGGCAAAACCAGGATCAATGACAAAAACGACTCCATCAATGGTCAAAGAAGTTTCTGCAATGTTTGTGGAAACAACAACTTTTCTTCCAATAGCCCCATTGGCTTTCTTAGGCGGTGCTGGTTCGAAAATTCTTTGTTGTAAATTCGGCGGCAGTGTGGAATACAAGGGAATACATTTGAGTTCACCAACCTCCGGACCTAAGTTATCAATTTCTCGTTTTATGCGTTTGCAAGCTTCTTCAATTTCTTCCTGGCCCGTTAAGAACATAAGAATATCACCTTCGATATCCTCACACATGTGAATTTGAATGACAGTCCTAATTGCCGCTTCCAAATAGTCTCTTTCGGGTTCTGGAGTGTAAAAAATTTCAACAGGGTGCGTCCGGCCAGGCACATTCATTAAAGGAGCATTGTCGAAATATTGCTGAAACTTGCCAGCATCTAGTGTAGCGGACATGACCACTAGTTTCAGGTCTTTTCTTTGGCGGATAACTTCTTTCAAAACACCCATAAGAATGTCTGTTGCAAGTGTACGTTCATGAGCTTCATCAAGAAGAATAACCTGATACGCGTCCAACATGGGATCTGACATTGCTTCTCTCAGCAACATACCATCTGTCATGTACTTTAGAATTGTTTTAGGTGATGAGCAATCTTCAAAACGAATGCTGTATCCGACTTCTTCACCTAAAGAAACATCCATTTCCTCTGATACACGCTGAGCTACTGACATTGCTGCCACTCGACGTGGTTGTGTACAAGATACTCCCTTCTTTCCTACTGTTAACGCATATTCTACACACCACTGGGGAATTTGTGTGGTTTTACCAGAACCTGTTTCACCTACAAGGACAATGCATTGATGTTCGTGTAATAATCGCATAAAATCTGCACGATATTCAAATACTGGTAGAGTTATTCTCTTTTTATAGAGGTTGTAGTAACGTTGAGTGAATGGTACCCCGGTATAGGGATTTATGGAGCCAGAACGTGCCAAGGTTGCTGTACTATTGTTAACCGCAATGGTAGAGGATGACGTTCCCGCGTCATTTTTTTCTTCTCTGCAAAATAAATCGTATATTAAAAATATATATATATATAAATAAATGATGCAAATTTGCGGGCATTGAACAAGACAATAACTTCGAGGCCAAATGATGCTATGGTTGGATATGGATGATATGGATTTTCCAGCACGATCATGCTGCAATTCACACAGCTGGAGTGGTTAGACGATGATTTGAATAGCAAAATGTAGGAATTTTAAATTGGCCATCGTTATCTCTAGAAACAAAATGTATGCGGATGGCTAACAAGGAAAATTTATTGACCTGGAGTGCAGTTTGCAACCTTAGAAGATCTACAAACAGCAATAACAACGACTTGGACTGAGATGCCCGTAGATATTTTAAATATAACTCCATATCACATAGAATTTTCGAAGTTATATGCCAAAACGGTGGAAATACAAATTATTAAATTAATTAAGAGTACACGCATTTGTTTTTATTTGAATTCTTTTTATCCTTGAAACAAGAATTCTTCATGACCCTTTTGTAAGTTTTAAAAATGAAGACTGCCTATAATCAGCCTTCGCACTGTTTTGTAGCACATTTCAGGTAAAATACTCATAAAAATTGTATGGTGCATCAGATGCGACTGAAAATTCCACACCGTAATTTAGGAATACTTTATTTTTTTAAATATCAGAAATTTTAAGCCTGCCAATCATTTTATTTCATTTGTAAATTTGATTTTTTTCACCATTTATAAAATATCTATTTCTCGATTGCTCTAAAACCCCTGGGACTATACAAGCCATGAACTAAGATTCTGCACTCATACAAGAATGGTGTTTTATAAACGGTTTGACGCAAGAAGTAGTCGAATGAGGGTTGTTCGAAAGCGCAGTTCTGTGTAATTTATGAAAAAACTACACTTGTAGTTAATCTATTCCCAGGGAGTTTACAACTTCGAAATTTCCATCTCTTCGGCCACCTTTTATAGCTATTACGAAATATTTAAAAAAATTCTGAATTTTTAAAGTGTAATTCAATTAACTACACGTGTAGTTTTTGCATGTTACGCAGTACTGCGATTTCGAACAAGCCTTAATTCATGTTTGGAAATGTTCAAATACTTATTCCTATCTTAACACGTTCAACCCGGCGCATTGCTAGTAAGAGAGCGCTCTCATGTTGTATTTAGTTTATCATGTAATTTTCTCTTAAAGTTCTCGCGTGTACCACCGGTAGTACACGCCGGGTTGAACGTGTTAAAGTGTTCAAAAAAAAAAAACAGTTCACGTCTAACTTTAGCTTGTTTCTCCCTAATGTATTTATTTCACTTTGTATTATTCTCGTACGGAAAGGCGCCTGTTGCCATACAAATGAAAAAAGGTGAAAATACAAACAGATGCGATGTTGGACATTTATGAAAAAAAAACTTGGAAAAGGCAGCGAAGAAAAGAAGAACGATTATCAGTTTTGTTGATGATCACTCTTGTGAAACTGCGTTCAATTTCACGGTACAAAAATGGAAGAAAGAAATAGATAAGGGAAATTTTGTGATGGCCATTTTTCTTGATCTAAAAACATCCTTTGAAACGGTGGATCATGATGTCTTACTTAAAAAGTTGTGGAAATACGAATTCAAGGGAAAAGAGCGAGAATGGGTGAAAAGCTATCTGAAAAGAGGAGGCCAACGGACGAGGCGTATTTTTGAGAGAATCGAAATAAAGATCGGAGTGCCAGAAGGATCGATTTTAGGCCCCTGCTAATTTTATTACATATCAATGATACAGGTAAAGTGGTCAAACATTGTTCGTGGATGATTCTCTTATCTATATACACGCGGCGATAATTATGATTCATATCTGAAAAAAGTGAATCATGACATTCTACGAATGAATGGCTGAGTATGAATAAATTAAAGTTGAATGTTCAAAAAACGAAAATGTTAGTAATGAATAATGACAGCCATTGGAAAGTGAGAATACAAGGTGAAATAATTGAGAAAGTGCAAGAAATGAAAAATTTGAGGGTAGTGACAGACGAAAGATTAAGTTTCAAAAATCATGTGGACCACATTTATAAAAAGGTAGCAAAAAAGATTGGGCTTTTAAAAAGGATAAAAAAAAAATGTTTCTTTTTATACGGCAATACATATCTATAGTACCATCGTTAAACCATATTTCGAGCATTGTGCGACTAAATTGTCATATTTATCTGCTGAAAAATTAATTGAAAACGTTTAACTAAGTAAACGTTTTTCTGAACGCGTTTAAACGTTTTGTCAATCAAACGTTTAAAAACGAGTCCGAATGATTATGGAGAAATTTATTTTAAAATAGAGACGCCGCCAAATAAATAAGCAAACGACATAATAAAACTTCGCGTTAAGCCTATCTTTTGATTATCTGTCGACGAAAACATGGTAATTGATGTTGACGGGAGATGAGAGCTTGTGGTTAAAGAAGCAAGCAGATTAGCTCTGTCCAATGCTTAAGACCAGGTGGTCCCCATACTACGACCCATGTATTTCACAGGACAAGTGTACGATTTCTTTTTAATTTCATAGCAAAAATGTTAAATTATATGGACAAGAAACAAATTCCTCTTCCATTGATCCCTGCAGTAAGGTTTTGATGGTACTAGAGATCTTACAAAATTTCATGTGGCCTGCGGGTAGAAAAGTTTGGAGATCTCTACTTAAGACTAGTCATATAACGTAATTACATCTTATATTCCAAAAGGAAAACTTGAAACAGCTTTTGTAATTCCCTCTCATTGAAATATGCTAGCGACCTTGTTAATGTACTTGCTGGACACAATCAGAATCAATACATGGTTGTCAGGGCTCTTAAATAATTTTTAATGAATATTAAATTTATCCTGATAGAACTTTAAAGTTCATGATGAGTACAAGATAATTTTCTGCAATCCACATTGCCTGGTTCTAGACGTCGGCCAAGCACCGCAATTTGACATTTCGCCATCATACACAATTTACACACAAGAAACTTACTTCCTTCTTTTTATATATGGATCTGCAACTTCAATCCTTCTTTTTGACATTTTTGTACAACACCCTTCTTAAATTAAAACAATCACGTATTTTGATATCGTAAAATAACTCTAATACATAAAATTCACCAAGTGAAAAACGCTAATCGAGGTACCCTGCAAAATGCCAGTAAAGCGCGAGAGAAATGTGTTCGTTAATTGAACAGTGAACATAGGCACAATTTGGAAGTTATCGAAATCGAACCGGTTAGCATGCACCGTAACAGATAGATGGCGTGGGAAAACTGTCGTGGAATTCTTCATTTGTAATGTTTAGATTGGGGAAATTCTTCATTTGTAATGTTTAGGTGGTGGATTCTTCATTTTGTACTTGTTTCAGCTGGTTTAAGCCCAAAATAACAAACAAATAAAAAACATAACCTCAAATCAATTAAAATTAAAATCGATTTGACAGTCGGGTAGTGATGGTCTTTTGGAAGTTTTCTTTTTTCGTCTAAGCATCGTTTCTAAGGGAATATATAAAGCGAAAAACAATTTGAAATCTGTAAAAAACATAAATATGTGAACGTTTTGTGATTTGGTGGCTGTTTGTTTGGGAAAATGGAGATTCCAATACAAGTCGCTGTGAGGGTATATCCCTGCATTACAGGGGAGGTGCCTTGCATTCAAGCAATACCCATCACACCGAATTTTTCACCAACTCACGGTATTAGTAGCATAGCCTCAGGAATAATACAAGTTGGAGCACATTCTTTCCCCGTAACACATTCTCTTCCATTTGAATGCACCCAGAGCCAGGTCTATCATCAGACCGTATATCCTCTTATAAGTTTATTCCTAGAAGGCTTTGATGCTTCCGTTGTCACCTACGGCCAGAAGGGTACAGGAAAAAGTTATACACTATTTGGACCCGGCTTTGATTGCGTCTATAGTGAGGCAGAACAAGGTGTTGTCCAAAGATGCGTACGGGAAATTTTCGCTCAACTGGCAAATCACAGGGAAAGGAGTTTTGCGATTAACATTGGATGGGTGGAAATAAGAGGAGAGGAGGTAGGTCTATTTAGGAAATCCTGTCTTCCGTGTGTAAAAATAACTATCTTTTAAAGTACAGCACTATGCAAAAATATATGTTTATTGTTTATGTACGTGGAAGCAAGGACACGTATTAAAAAACACAAAGAATTCACTTAAGAAAAATTTTTAACAAAAATAAGTCGCTCTAACAAATAATTGTGTGCAGCCTGTGACTCTCCTTTATTATTTATGTCTTGAAAATATGGCGAAGTTCATTTGGAGCCATAATTAGAGCTCTACTCATGACGAATGATTTCATGTTAATTACTGAAAACAAGTGTACTACAATTTGAACACTGATCCCAGTAGATAAAACTATCCGTGTGTAACCTGACTTTATACAGGGTGTTCCGGTTTAAGATGCTAATCCTTTAAAGGGTGATTCCTTGGCTCATTTTAAGAAAAACAATTGTATGTACGTAGAGGGTATTGTTTATTTTGATTGCCTCCACTCAACGGGGCACGGCAGTGCCCCTGTCAAGTCGAGCCAACAAGCACGGCCGTACCATCCTTTTCTCGACGCAATTCACGGCACTTTTAAGCCCACTGTATCTTCGTTGTGAGTAAAGCTAGAAGCCTGAAACTTTAGTTACCAAGAGTACTTACTGAACCTACCTCTACCTCCAAATTACAATTTTGTACCTAATATTTTATTACGAAATATCTCAAGTCAAAGTTCTCTTATTTTGTCACTTATACACTCATCGATCATCAAAATTCTAAGGTACTTCTAGCAGACCTACTAACTTGAAATTTTGCATGCGGTTAGTGTTAAGTGTACATTGAAAGAGAAAACTATAAAAAGACTATTATTTGCGGTTGGTTTGGTTGGTAATTTAACATTTCCATACAAAGTTTATGTAAAAATATTATTTCGAGCTGCATTCATAAATTTGTATACTGTAGAGTTGATGTAAATGTGCTGAAACTATTGACACGCTCGCGAGTCCGCCGCTGCCCCTTGCCACATACGTCTCGACCGAGGTTACCTATGCGCGTGAGCTTTTGTATGAAATTATAGGCCTGTTCCATGACCACAATGTATTAAAATGCATTATCCCAAACTTGCCCAAAGGAGAAATTTTCACGTTACAGCTTCCCCTCTCACAAGTTTTAGCACAAGGATTTTCTCAGAGCAAAATTGTATATAGCCGTGGGCAATGTCATTTGTTTGCCATCAATTTGTCACTTCTAAGCTCTTCTTCTTGTTTTGCACAAAATGACCCGAATGCGTTCCCTGACTTCGGAGCAAAATCATATTTGCGTACGTAGTGTAGGCCAGCACATTTTAGCTCAAAAATTTTTATCCCGAAAGCCATGGAACAAATCTTATATTGCTATTTTGGGAACAATTTGACTTGTTTACGGTTGATATCGATATTGACTAGAACTTATGTTCATGGCGAACAGTTTCCGATATGTATAGCCTACGTTATTATATTACCATACAAAAAAGTCAGGGGCTAAGTCTAAACAGTACACTGATGGACATCGGTTCTTCAGTGTTCACATGCGGTCAAGCGTACGTGGCACTTTCGAGAGTGACAAGTCTGGGCGGATTACATCCAATTAATGTCGACTTCGGTAGTATCAAAGCTCAAGAGTACGCAATAGCTGAATATAGTCGACTTAGAACCACTTATCGCCCAGACTTGTCAAAAACTAAAAGAGAGAGCGAGTGGGCCTTAAGAAAATCCGTAGCTGACGTTCAAGAAATATTACCCGAGAAAAAAAAGGAGGACTACCTACAAAAAGAAATGAGATCTCATCAAAAACATAAAATGTACAAAAATGTCAAGTGTCGCAACGCAATCCTTCCACCGTAAACAAGTTGTGAGATCTCATGTAAAGCCAAGTCAGTTATTTTAGTTAGTATGGAAGCACCTATTCAACAAGTTAGTCATAAATTGTTTCCTAATCCTAAATAGATACCTACCAATATTTAGTGACTGTATCAATATTAGACATCTTTATAATAAAATAGTGACCTGGCAATCGCACGGCAACATAATAACTTATCTACCTAATATCAATTTATTAGTGATCTGCGCTTTATTTGTGCTGCTATCGAGAAAAGAGGAAGGTCGCTATTATCATAGATAATTGTCCAGCCCATTCTAATGTACAGAAACTTAAATCGATGAAATTGATTTTTCTATCACCGAACACAACAAGCATTTTACAGCCATGTGATCAGGGCGTCATTAAAAATTTGAAAGTCTTCTACAAAAAGTTTCTCTTCAAAGAATTTATAGCGAGTATTGAGTCTAGAGAACAATATAAGATATTGAGCATTTTAGACGCCTTGCATCTACTGTAATCAGCCTGGCGGACTGTAACATCCATAACGACTGAAAACTGTTTTCATCATTCTGGATTTTCCTTGGTAATGGCTTCCCCACTTGTCCCAAAGAAGATATTGAATTAACAGAAATGTTTATGGGTGTGTCTACAACTCTGAATTTGGACAGTTAAAGATTACTTGAATCGAACATGAAATCGTGGAAATAATTAGACCATCAACCTCCGCACGCAAAGCTGAAGACTCAGACAACGAGGACGGCGAAAATGAGGATGCAATGCCTAATCCAAGTCTTTCAGAAATTCGGCAGCCAGTAAAGCAAATTCGTAGATTTTTAGAAGGACAGGAGGACCGCAGTGTAATGTATCAAAATTTACAGGATATAGAGCAGTATATTGATGGGAAAATAAATGACTTATGTTGTTTTCGAATTTGTTGTTGTTAAAGCCTTAATAAAGCAAACAAAAATATAATGATAATATTAATTTCAGCGCAAGGGTTTTTACGGAAGCCACGAAAGTGTTGCCGCCAGCTTTCAGAGTCCAAAGTAGGTCAGAAATAGACCGTTGAAACCTCTGGTACTTTGACCTCTATGTGGAATTTTAAAATAATAACGATGTGAAATGATATGGCTAGGGCCTTTAACAATGTTACGATAAGTGCCACCTTCGAAGTCCTGACGCAATTTTAAATCAAGGATTGTGTTGGGGTTATTGGGCTTGGGGCGATGTTAAAGAATCGTAAAGTATTAGAAATGATCTTGGGAGCAGTGTGTTGGTCGGAATTATATATAGAAGAACCGTTGCTCTATCTCCGATATTAATCTTATCACATCTGCAATATATAGCCAGAAGTTTAGTCATCCCATGAGCAAGACATACGGAATCTCTAGTTGCAGTGCGTTGAAACAATTTTTAAGCTCAATGGATGCAGTTGAATTTAAAGCCAATTTACATTTAAAATCTCTGTTTGTGAACTTTTTTGAAATTGAAATAAAAACGTTTTTCATAATGTATTTGTCGAGTTTGAATTAAATAATTATTGTAGAATTATTCCGTTGATATCTTATAAAAACTTTTTTTTATTTTTTTTATCATTCAAATATTTATCTATAGGTACGCGATATATTGGAAGCTGGCAGCGTACTTTGCAATAGCGTCAGTGATGTATTCCACTGGATGCAGATAGGGATGAATAACAGAACAACTGAATGCG
>QYTT01088149.1:0-16044 GCA_006980735.1 Dasypogon diadema | reverse complement strand
CCGCACGCAAAGCTGAAGACTCAGACAACGAGGACGGCGAAAATGAGGATGCAATGCCTAATCCAAGTCTTTCAGAAATTCGGCAGCCAGTAAAGCAAATTCGTAGATTTTTAGAAGGACAGGAGGACCGCAGTGTAATGTATCAAAATTTACAGGATATAGAGCAGTATATTGATGGGAAGATAAATGACTTATGTTGTTTTCGAATTTGTTGTTGTTAAAGCCTTAATAAAGCAAATAAAAATATGTGAAATGATATGGTTAGGGCCTTTAACAATGTTACGATAAGTGCCACCTTCGAAGTCCTGACGCAATTTTAAATCAAGGGTTGTGTTGGGGTTATTGGGCTGGGGGCGATGTTGAAGAATCATAAGGTATTAGAAATGATCTTGGGAGTAGTGGGTTGGTCGGAATTATTAACAGAAGAACCCCTCAAGTGGTTGCTTTATCTCCGATATTAATCTTTTCACATCTGCAATAAATAGCCAGAAGTTTAGTCATCCCATGAGCAAGACATACGGAATCTCTAGTTACAGTGCGTTGAAACAATTTTTAAGTTCAATGGATGCAGTTGAATTTAAAGCCAATTTACATTTAAAATCTCTGTTTGTGAACTTTTTTGAAATTGAAATAAAAACGTTTTTCACAATGTATTTGTCGAGTTTGAATTAAATAATTATTGTAGAATTATTCTGTTGATATCTTATAAAAACTTTTTTTTTTATTTTTTTTATCATTCAAATATTTATCTATAGGTACGCGATATATTGGAAGCTGGCAGCGTACTTTGCAATAGCGTCAGTGATGTATTCCACTGGATGCAGATAGGGATGAATAACAGAACAACTGAATGCGCCCATAATCTCTTCACTATTACATTGGAACAGCAATGGGTATCACAGGATGGTTTGATTCAACATCGTCTGTCGACAGCAAGTTTCAGTGATTTATGTGGCACCGAACGAATGTTTATGATGAACAGCATGGATCAGCATACCAGTGTTCCAAAAGATTTGGGACTGCAAGCACTTGAAAGAATTGTCAACGTTTTAACCGATCCATCTTTAATTTACAATAACAACAACGTTCAATATAATCAAACAACTCTGACCACTTTATTAAAAGATTCCTTTGGCGGCCGAGCACAAACATTAGTGATCCTCTGTGTTTCGCCATTGGAACGAGATGTTAACGAAACTATCTACAACTTACAGTTTGCTTTCAAGGCGCAATGTGTTCGTAATTATGTTATAATGAACACTTTTTCGGATAACAATACACCAATTTCACCGGATGTAGTACCAGAAATAAGTCCAGATCATCCTGATAATTTTGGTCTTCAATTTGCCGCCTCACAATGGTTTAAATTGGTGTCCAATGCTGAAGGGCTCTTCTCGAAGTAGATGCTTTCTAATATAAAATAATTCATGATAATTAATGTTTCATTTGTTTTCTAGATTAATGGCCAACAAATCCATTACCGATACTGATAAAGAGCAAATTGAAGAGTGGCTGTTTCTTAAACAAGAATGTGAAGAGTGCTTAAGTTCCAGTGAAATAAATTTTCGGTCTCAGAAACAATTGGGACCAATACAAGAAGCCGAAGAACCTGATGAAACAGGAAGCGATCCAGAAACTTCATGCCTTCAAAATTCTGATAATGAGAGTGATTCGGAATCACAGAGGCCAGATCTTGAAGAAAAAATTGAAAATTTAATGGAAGAGTTGAAAATTAAGACTGATAGTTTAGTTCGTGACAAATATCAAGAATTTATAAAATCTCAACCGAAGGCTGTTATGGAAAGCAACGAAAGTTTTCGTCCAGATGATAGAAGAGCATCGAGCTCGATGGGAGGTAAGAACATAATTATAATTTTGTTAAATTCAAGTTTTTGTTAAATATTTATGTCTGGTTTGTTGTTGGAGATCGATTCCACCGATGGATCTTCATGAAATATTTTCTGAGTTTAGGCATTACTTTAAAAAACGGCTTTCAAAGTTCGAACCCTTTGATCTTTGGTGTTTTTTATAAATTAATATAACTATTTAGTAATGTAGCGTTACATATTCGTTATACTTAATAAAAGTTTATTTTTATGTACAAATTTATTTTCTCCTCCAACAGGCCGTCGCAGATCAATTCAACCAGGGGCAAGCTTAAGTAGCGCTGAAATTGCAATGTTGAATCGTGTTGCGAGCCGTGAACAAATGACTCCAAAATCTCCCGAGGATTTTGTTGAAAGTTCTGCTGAACTAAATCATCAGATTCGTCCCCACAACTCACCTATTGAAAATGCCCAGAAGAAGTTACGCAAAATAGTTACTGACATCGAAGCCAAACAGAGACAAATCAAGGAACTTGAACATACTGTTTCACTTAAACAAAAGCTTATCACTGATCTCATTAAAAATAATGATACTCGCACCACGGCTAAGCAAAGATTTAATAAAAAGAAGGGGAAATTAGAGGCGGAATACGAGAAAACCAAAAAGCAACTATCAAAGGCTGTTGTTAGTGGCAAAGACAAGGTAGAAATAGAACGGCTTAAAGCGTTAACTTCACATATTGAGCAGAGATTGCAAGATTTGGCCTCAATAAAGCATATAGCTGGTGAGAGTGGACAGAAAGTTAAAAAGCTTCAGCAGTCTGTTCATGAGTCCAAGAAACAGCTCGAGGGATTGCAGAAGAATTTAAAAAAGGAGAGGAAAATCAAAGAACAGTTGGAGGTTGAATTGAAATCTCTTAAAGAAAAGGAAAACAGTAAAATTAACATAGATGAGAAGGGCAAGAGTTTGAAACAGGTGCAAGCTCGAATTTCGCATTTGGATCATGTTCTCAAGGAAAAGTCACAAAACCTAGAACAATTTCAGGATGGTGAAGAGAAAGAATCGCTCCGTCACGAAATACGTAATTTACGTCGTACACGTGATCATCTGGTCGAACAGCGCTGTACACTTGATCGAAAATTGAAAAAGGAGAAAATCCTATCCCATCGTGAGGAGAGGAAGCTTCTAGAGTGCGATGAAGCTATCGAAGCTATCGACGCTGCCATCGAGTTTAAAAATGAGCTGATTTGCGGTCGGAAGTCAATTGATACAAACGAACGACTTCAACGTGAAAAGGGAGAGCAAATGTTGATGGCACGTCTAAATAAATTGTCTCCAGAAGAAATGCGCACTCTACTCTATAAATATTTTACTAAAGTGATTGACTTACGAGACTCCAGTCGAAAACTAGAAGTTCAACTTATGAATTTGGAACGAGAACGTGATGCATGGGAATGGAGGGAACGTGTACTTAGCAATGCTGTTCGGCAGGCTCGTTTGGAAGGAGAAAGAAATGCTGTGTTGCTTCAACGTCAACACGAAACGAAACTGACTTTAATGCTTCGACATTTAGCTGAAGAAACCAGTGCCAGTTCAAGTTTTAATGATCGCGGACTTCATCCATCAAATGCGCTTGCACATCAATCTCCGACTAGTCCCCAATTTAGTGACTCCGATTTTGATTTGGACATGTATAAAGCAACTGCCACTAAACAAATTATGAAAGCCAAACACGCTGAAATGGATTTGTGTCCCCTTCCAGATGCTCTTGCCAAATACAAACCTTTGGATAAGATAAAAGAAAAGGATCGAGACAGTAAGAACAAATTGTTCGCAAAGTTCCAAGTTCTCACGCGGTATCATGGTGGAAATAATTCTGGTGCTGGACAGAATTCTAAGAAAGGTATTGATTCCACTATTCCAGAGGAAAATTTGAAACAGCTTCAACTGTCGGCTCCGCCAGCTACGAAAGTTACTAGACAGAAAAATAAAATCATTATTCAAGACTCGTCCAGGAAAAACTAGTTCCGTGGATGAGCATTGAATTGTGAAATGCGAAAAAGTCTAATTATTATGAGTTTAATATTTGTTGTGATATTTGAAGGCCCGTGTGGCTAACGATCGTGTAATTCTCTATTCTTCTCAATTAGTAGGCTGTAGAAACAGTTGGTGTAAGGTAAGTGATGAATACTCAAGAAATTTGCTCATCGAATTTGGTGTAAGTTGACCTATTGCCTCGAGATAATTTTGTGAGTTGTACGGGATATTAGGTGTACTCATTGGCCCTTGTAAGTGCCCCATAAAATGAAGAAATCTCTCCGGTGATAGATCAATTTAGAAAACATGCTTTAAGGCACTTAGGCACAAAAGGAACAAAGCACGTAGTTTTTCTTAAGCAAGTACATAAAATGCAACTTGTAGACGTATTTAAAGAGCAGAATGCTCCCATAATCACTTTGTGTGCAACTATGTATTATGTAGGAAGGTCTTTTCGGTAACTTAAGTAGTTCGCGCAAAATTAAGATTTTATTGTGTTTTGGAAGCGGGATGCGATATCTGTGTTAGTCTGAGAGTTTTTTTTTGTTCAGAATCTTACGAGATCTATTAAGCAGAAATTATTGTGTGGTAGGAGGAAACATATTCCTTAGCATCCGCATCCAGTTTGGGCGATGTAAATTCTTTATTCTTTATTTGTGATACACGCCACCGAGTACACCAGATAAAGTTTAAAAAACTTAAATGAATACCTTAAGGTTGTTTCTTTGGTGTAAATTGATTGGTGACTTCTCTCTTTTTTTTTAGAAAATCAGAATAATGTTTGCATAATCGGTGTTAATGTAAGATTTTAAAGGATATAGAACGAATTAAATCAATGTGTATCGCAAGTTAGAAGCAAACGAAATCTCAAAACGAATCTTAAACAAATCATGCGAACTCATTTTGTGTTCGTTTTGACCTCCCCATCATTCTTGTAAATAATAATTTCTTTGTAAATAATTTAACTCTCTCTCCAACCGAATTACATATTTAATTTTAAATATTCAGAACTGATTTTATCTTCTTTTTTTATTGCCGCCAGTTAAGATTGGCCGTTTTTTTCTCTACACTTTTACTTAGTTCTTTTGTATTTTTGTACATTTTTGTAGTTTTAAGTGATCAACATGACATTTGAGTGAGTTTGTAGCATTGATAAGATCAAATGATTGTTAACAAGAGATTTGTTTCATTTTCATTAATAAATGTTTAAAATAGTATTAATGTGTTTTGCTAAAGATTTCTTAATAGAGATTTTTTTCCGAGACCATTTGCATGGAAAATGTAAGCAACAATCAATGCAAGGACTTCATGGGAATAAGCAGGAAAGCAACAGAGGTCAGGTAGTCAGGCCCACCCCTCGACTCACCTCGAGAGCGAAACGACCTCTAGGTCTCGATACAATCAGTTGCCCATGGGCTAACTGTCGCAATTCTCGAGAAGCCCGGGAACGTTCCATTCACGAGGCAAATTTCGAGGTCCCGAAGGGATTCAGATTGGAGAAGTAACAAAAAAAAGAAAGTAGGGGGTTACCGTATAGGATTATGGAAGGATAGGGGGTGGAAAGTGAAAAGTATCGTAAAAGGTGTATCAGTCCGCATAACCTCTCTCCTAGATGGTTTACTCAATACCCTGTATTTTGTCCGTGAAGTGAATCGGATTTTTCTTTGGGTCCAGCGGTTAAATAATCTTATAATTGAGTTTTGTTAATCGCCGAATACCAGTGCAAACGAACCGTCGTTCCATTGTCGTTTGTCGAAGCGTGTCGCACGTTGGCCACGTCTAATATACCGTCGATGTCAGCTAATAAGCCGAATAAGCGAGTAAATGCTGGATTCTGGAGCTATACGGCCCTGCAAGGCGAGAAGGGAAGGAGTGCTGTGTGACGAGAAGGGGAATTAATAGGCAAACGAGGGAATTGGACGTAAAACGGGTATACCAACCGATATGAAACGGATCTAAATATAGGCGATCTATGGGTCTTTTCCCTTAGTTTTAACCGTTAATCGACGCGGATGCCTTATGGCTACCGAACCTGTGTATAAAAGGGAAATGAAAGGTTATGTGGATATGTCCATCTTGCTAAGGTCGGGATCGAATTCGGCACTTTCAGGGACTTTCAAGCAAGTTGGCCCCTCGTATGTTTCTCGAAGTTACTCATTCAAAAACTTCAACGAAATACCGTTTGATCCTAAATTCCATTGGCCTAGCTCTCAGACTATATGACTTGGTGCTGCGTTCCAGATCCTTGCTCAGATTTTCTTGAGCTTGGACGTGAATCAGCTTCAATTTGTTTGAATAGCCGATTTCTGTGGGTTTCTGGAGCCCGTGCAGCCGCCTGAACAGCTCTTAGCTCGATCCGTGTTTGAATTGTTAACTGCATCTTGTAAGGAGGAAATCCGGTGACCTGATTTATTATAAGACAGAACATATGATGTTGTTGATCGTCATACGGAGCAAGTATGACTTCCTAGGAATCTAAAGCTTCAACACGAAAATTTGGATTGGAATCGGCCCTTATTTGACAACAGTTCGTTGTGCAGGTGAAACTTCTAGACATTGAAGCCTCATGGTTCCGAGGCATTTCAACTCCCCCACGGAGTAATTTTGTTTTACTTAGTTCGACTTTTCTGGACTTCCATCCACATCCCACTGGCTCATGTCACTTTGAGTGATGAACGGTTTGGTTAAGTCAAGGCTCATCAATAACGGAGAATAAGGATCGGTATTGCTTGAGCTATTCCAAAGAGGTTTGGGCTCTCCCTGTTCGTACGAATGAACTTGCCTTTTTCAGGGTGTCGGTGATTGGAACGAAAAGGGATATGTTTTGAAAGATAATGAGTTTTTGGAATAATGTAGTGTTCTCAAATGATAGCAAATTTAATTTAATTTCGGATAGAAGAACTAGTGTGGAGAAATTTCTTTAAGCGACGCGACGGTAAACTTCGTAGCGATGGAATTATGGTGTGAGATTTTATATTGGATTGATGTCGCAATTTATAACAATTTCCATTGTGTGGAAAAAATGGAAATTATTACTTTCAGTATGAAAATGATGTCAAAAACACGGCGGATGATGTTCATTGGTGGATCATTTATAATTTCGTGAACCTTTTAAAAACATCATACAAAGCCCAGACATTCAACACCTGTAGACTCTACTGGACAAAGCTGTGCAAAAACATAAAGCGCGGAATAAACTCGAATTAGAGATCTGAGGGTCTTTTACTTTATGCATCTTTAAATGAAATGATATATTTTCAAGTTGAATATCGACTTGTTCATTAATTTTGAGAAATTTTCAAATATATGGCCATATTGTCCACACTAAGTTTTTACTTGTTCAAATAAAATTTCAACCTGTCTCCGTTTAAGATGCTAATAATCCTTTAGGGGGTAATTCCGTGGCTCATTCTTCGAAAAAAATTGTACGGGAAGTCCATCTGTGATTTAACGTACGGAAACCTAATAGGTCTTGTTTTACAGGTAATTGATTACGCTTTATTTAGATATCAGCTTCACTTGTGTACAAACATGTTTCCATTTGATGAACATTGCCTTTCAAATATGGAAAATTTTCTTTTTTATCAGTAAATTTTAACGGAAATTGTATTTTTCTTGAAAACTTTCCGTATTATTTTTTTTCATAAATGAATTATTTATTATTAGGTACTAAACTTAATTTTAAAGGATCTTTTTTTGAAAATGAACGTTTATTTCGAAACAAAGTGATAAGTATACATGTTATGCGAAGTACTGTCCATCGTTAGATACAACTTTTTCCCATCTTTCTGATAAAAGGCGGATTTCTCGCGACAAGTCTTTTGAGGTTATCCATGAATCGAGCCATTTTTAGATACCTTCGAAAGAACTGAAGTGTTGGTCAGAAAGGTGGTTCTCATGGATTGAAACAAGTATGGAAATGAGAAAGAGCAATGTCTGATGACTAAAGCGGTTGGGATAGAACATCTCACCCAAGCAGTTTTAGAGTTTCCTTGACCAGTTTAAAGACATGTTGCCGAGCGTTGTCATGCTGGAGAATCACTTTGTCGTGTCTTTTGGCGTCTTCTGGTCATTTTTCTTTCAATTCTCAGTTCAGATGCACCAGTTGTTGTCGGTAACCGTACCCAGTAATGGTTTCACCAGATTTTAGCATGTCATCATAGATCACATCCTTCTGGTCTGGTTGGCCAGGCTTGCACCATGATTTTTTGCGCTTGGGATTGTCGTAATATATCCATTTTTTATCGCCAATTGTATAGCACCCAATTTCTTTGCTTTTGAAACATTCCCATCGACTTCAAACGTTTTGAGACGGTCCTTTCGGTTACATTTAATGCTTCTGCCAATTTTTTCAGAGTTTGACATTGATGCTTTCAATTTTTCGTCTTCAAACTTTTTCGGTTGGTTGGCGCATTCCTTGTCTGCCAAATGAAAATCTCCATTTTAAAATCGTCTAAACCAATACTCACAAGTTGAAATCGATTGAGCATAATTTCCATAGTCTTCGGACAGCAGAAGACTTTGCCGATTTATTCAAATGGAAACAAAAAAGAAATACTTCCTGCGAAGTGCGTTTCGTTGGCCCAAAACTCGACTATGGGCCAGGGATCAAATTTAAGGGTCGTATGAAGGCCGACTTCATTTTTTTCTGCATTTGGGAAGAGCGTAAAATTTAACATGGACAGGGGTTAAGAGCAAATCTCATATCCATCTCCCATACTATGTATTTTTAAATAATTGTTGTTGTAGGACACAAAAAGAGGCACTTAACGATTACTTCAACCTAAATTATTTTCGAAAATTTCCTAAAACATTTTTCCTAAAAGCTCGTCTAAATATTCCACCGTCTCGTTACTGTCCATACCGTAGATGTAGGGTATTTGTAACTTTAAGCAAACGTTTGTAACGCTTAAAAATATTTATGATATACAAAAATAACCTGTATTGCCATTAATTGGAAAAGAAAAGAAATTATTTAACGGATGTACGTCTGTCTGCGTTAGAGTTTATGATTCATTTATGAGCGAAATTGATTTGTAGGGGTCACCTCAAGGTCAAATAACTACTTGAATCAATACTCAATAATTATGCATCTTCGAACAAAATGTTTGAGATAAAAGTTGTACGACGCAAAAAGGGACAACTTAACCGTTATTTTGGCTTTAATTACTTCAAAAAGAATATCCCAAGGAATATCTTGAAAGTCCACCATCCCGTTATTTTTTATTTGTATACTCTGCATATGTAGGGTATCGTAAATCTAAATCAAAAAAAATCTAAATAATTTTTTGTAATGCCCACAAATAAGTATCACGCATACCATTACCCAGCAGGAAATCGAACCATTGATGAACACAGTATTGAATAATTTCATCGATGAATAATAGAAATCGCTAGTATCAATGACATGGTAATGAAAATGGTAAGGTAACAGGGACTACTAATGACAGGGTAATGGAGAGGGTATTGTATCAGAGAAATTTGCATTTTCTTGTTCTTGGAAGTTTATTAGAACAGAGTCACAAAATGGAATGACAGCAAAAAGTGAAAACTTAATTTGTAACTTACTTTTCTTCAATGAATTAATAAAGGAATAGTATACCAAAGAGTAATGCATGCATTTCCAATGATATCACTGTGTTAAAATTCATTCATATTGGGAATCTATAGCAGTCATGAAATAATGGACACATTTCCTACTGGATAATGGAGAATAAAAAATCGGATAGGCATGCATAAGTTCGTTCCCATGCAATCCTAACAGTTTTCGCGATAACGATACTTGAAGGATTTTTAGTCGTTTTTTATGATGAAGGCCCTATAGCTTATACTAAACGTGACTTGTGTACGAGTCTAGTCCCATATCGTACATAACACTAGTGGCTTTTAAATGATTACTCACCCACCCTTCTACTTCTCTTCGCTTAGGAGCTACGAATTTTCAAAATCAAAATTTTGGAATTTTTTACTCTTTTTTCACGTAAATATGCAAATTTCTCGAAAAGAGCATCTTGCATCTTTCTTACATAATTTGGAATCCCCATAATTTGATTGCACTTAAATTTCAATTCATCAGTTCTCTTTAGATTTCTAAAAGCCATATTGAAATATACTCGTACCCCAGTTCTCAATCTGAATTTCAAATATCTGTGTCTTGAAAGTGTGTCGTTCTCATTTCATGCACTGTGATGATCTTCTGACCCTCCGAAGTGGTCAGAGTTAGTAGAAAAATAAGTTTGTGATTTTCCTACCGTTTTAAGGCACAAAAGGTTTCATTCACAGGATATACTATACACAATTTCCACAAAATTTACAATGATAATATATTTTTATTTATTATTTTGTACAAAAAACCAGAATAACCCAAGGATTTTAAATGAAGATTTCTATTTAATGTGGTCAACCAGAAAAGCGGAAACAGAAATGTATCTTTTCTATCATTCAAATGAAATGTTCAACACAAGTCTGCAAATTGGTGAATCTTCTTCATTATACTTTTCTACTACAAATTATACTACTCGCTTAACTACCATGCTCCCACCTTCACTTGTTGTTTGCTGGCACATGGTCTAAACTGCAAGAATAGCAAGTGAAACACGGTCGATTCATAAAATCCTTTTCTATTTAACAGTCGAAACTGAAAATACTGTACAATAGTACGGGCATGTTTTCAAAAACCGGTAGTAAACAAACAAATACACTCCAATTGGACTGTTCATTCCAGTGGGTAGAGATCAAAGAGCAAGTCCGACCGGCGCACCAAGATCTCAGATTCAGATACTATAGATACTGCTCGCACTGGAAGTCTGAAAGGCTAAATCGAACCTGAAGAGCTTCAGTCATCGTCGAGGCGTCGGGCATTAAAGCACGGTGTTCCTCTACGTGAATTCTCTCCGGTAACGTGTGTTTATATTTTTCAGTGTAAATTAGTGTTAATCTCATTAGGATTACCTCAGAGGACTCGCCACGGGCCACTATTGGTCACATCTAACCTTGGGATTACAAATAAATCGGTAAGAGCCCAACTTTGCTCCACTGTGAGGATTAAGACTGCGACTACAATGGGGTGTACAAAGCAATTTTTCTGTTTGGTCGTGTGACAAAATCAATAAACTCCCAGCACAGGGCAACCATCCGCTTTGTTTGATATCAATACCGTCTGCGATTTTTTTAATATCTGCTGCAAATTGAGTTGATGTTTTATTGATTTTTCGCATTAACTGTAACAATATGAATCAGAAGTGTTTGCGACAGAATAAAGAAGAAGAAAGTGCTTCGAAGCCAACGGGAAGAGGAAAAGAAAATTCAAATATGGCCAACTTCAGATGATAGTGTGTGTAAATGTGTCTATAGATTCGATTGTTTTGGCATGGGTGGGTCGCGATTTTTGGGCTCTACTTGGGTATTTCTTTTGTGGAAGGATGTGTAGGTGTCCCCCTCAACTCTTACGTACTTTTTCAAAATAATTAGAGCTGGGAAGAAATGAAATCCAAAGAAAGGTATTTGCCTACATTAAAAAAACAACAGCATCCACCCTGCTAGTAATCTTCGGATCCTGAATTGCGCAGGATCAAAACTCCATAGTGAACTGTTTTCCTCTCTGTTTTTCTTATAGGAAGGATAATGAACCAGAAGCTGATGGTGCTATTCCACCCTCAGGACCATATATCATCCTTTCATAGTAGATGAGCTAGTAGGAAAGGCTGTTAACCCTCGGCATATGCATCCCTGACGTCTTTCCATCCTTTAATGTGAATGTTTTTCCCATCGGTATGCTATAGGATTTCTGAAGATATTTGAAGTAAATCTTTTCTCAGGTTCACGCTTCTTTTTAATCGCGTGAACCTGTGTTGGTCCCGTAGTCTGAAATTTACCTGCGGAGGGATTTTGATATTTTACTCCTACTAAAAAAAAAACAGAAAAAAACCCTTCTTTTGTATGGAGCCCTTTTGATTTAATTTTTTGGACAAACAAATTTTAAGACGAGCATATGAACACTTCACCTCTGGTTTGGGATGAATCGTATACATCCGTAGTGTGTTGATTGGATTTCTAAGGATACGGCGGATATTTGTAAATGGTGTTTCGGGCGACTCAGCAGCTACGTTGTCAAATTTCGTCCTTTTGGGGGAAAGGGCATGAGTTGTTGGTATGACCAATTTCTGGAGAATTTTACATCGTTATGATTAGTCAGGATTTAGTTGTAAGGCGTAAGAGGAAGGTTTTTCATATTATAGGGAATTTTTTTCGTTTTCTGACAGACGTAAATATTTAATAGGTTTCCATTTTTAGGTTTTTAATAGGTTTACTATTCTTCCTCCATAATAAGATGTTTTGATTTTCAATCAATTCCAGATTTAAATATGAAACTGATACTTCTAATTAACGAAGAATTGCTAAAAAGGAAGTGTCATTGATGAAGCAGAAAACAACTTTAATTTTTACTTCGATGGACATTACGCATGTCCTTGTACACAACCCTTTATATGAGCATTCCTCAGATTACTAAACTTCTTTAAGGGCTTTAAGGGGTTGATGAAGCGAAAAACTAGTATCGAATGTCGAAGGTGAGGCAAGCACGTGCGAGTAAATCCCTTTCGCTTTTTAAGTTTGTATAGTCACGTTAGAGAGATGAAGCCCTACTGAATGAATTTATTCTCTAAAAGGTTTGAATTGGCCACACCTTATTCGTTTTGGAGGTAATTTAGGAAATTAAATTTTCCAGAGTACGAAGGCAAATTTTTAATTGTTATTAATTAGTTTGGGCCGATGAGGCAAGTGATGCTATCGTGACACAATTTATAATTGATCTGACGATTACTTTTTAAGGTTCATAAAACGGCAATGAGATTTCATGGTTGAAACCAGTTAACCCTTGGCATTCTGTGAAATCATTTGATAGTAATTTGTCTTTTAATTAGTGATTCTTTTATTATGAAGTTTATTATGGATGGTCTAAAATTACTCGGGTAGATTTACACACACAAAACGTCTCATTGGCTGACATAATCCTTGAATTGGGTGATAGAGAACGGCCAGACTTATTGTCTGTCTGCATGACTGTAGAAAGTGGATTCTGAGCCGCTTTGAAAATTTCAAGAGTTCAAGGAAGGGATATGCGTTACTTTTCAAACAGTATGCAGGATTTTTGTGTTTGATTTTGGAAGGAATTCCAGTTCCATTCATTCAAATACCAAAGAAGCGTCTGGGGATTTTGATTTGGATCTGCTTAAGAATTTTTAAAATGCAATTCGACCGTTAATTTTTTAAATATAACAGTTGAAACATCCTCTTGACAATTACATGAGACATCAGTCGAAACGTTGAGGCGCTAATAATAAAAAAATGCTAAATTAGAAACCCGGAGTTTCAGTACTCACTGTCATCCCGAACAAAGTTTCTGTTAGATCTGCTTTCTTGCAATTTTCTCGAAAAAATCTCGTGTGAGCCACCAATGGCTCTTTAATGAACAATTTAAGATCATCGCTAAATATCAAGAGTTTAATAAAGCTATCATCAATACCATTAAGAAAAAGCAAGAAGAGCACAGGCCGTAGATGATTGCCTTGAGGAACACCTGGAAAAACTAAATTTCTGTTAGAAAAATAGTATCAATTTTCACGTATTAGTTACAGTGCCTTAACCCCCTGCCACGTGTACCGTTTTCGGCACCCGTTTCTTTTACATGAAAATATCACAAGTAATTTGAACGTATATGGGAGAATTAGCCTCAGTGATTAAAGTCTGGTGGCGAGCATGTTAAATACGAAGTAATCCAACTTAGAAAAGATGAGTGAAAACCAGGATATCTCAATTTCCGAATAAGTCGAGATATACCAACTCTTTTTAGTGCTTTAGAGAAATCTATATAAACGGTATCAACTTATGCGCCTCGGGCCTTTCTGCAGCATTGGCTGGTCTACCAACAAAGCTGTAATAGAAAAGTGCGTTAGTGGTCTCCAGCATTCCTATTGGGAAAATACTCCCGGTATGCATCAATCTAAAAAGCTTGCCTATAAAATTGCCGCCTCATGCAAGGCAGCCCTAAGCTAAGGTATCCTGTCTAATGAGACGGAATGTCGTCTTTGTTTGGAAGAGGATGAGAACACTATACAAATTTTGGATGAATGTCTCGCCTTGGGATGGCTAAGAAGAAGGATTTTCCTTCGGGAAATTTTATCTACGGGTAAGATGAAATCCTCTTCGTCAACAGATCTTCTTACTTAAATTAGGAAAGTCTTTTGCACAAATAAGAGACTTGGCATAATAGATATTCTCTAGGCAACCTCCCAAAATTTAATAATAATAATACTATACATCATTTAATTCATTTAATTCAGGCAAAGTTCGTAGGCGCAAATGGCTCCAATATTCTCCTAGATAAAAGGATAAAAAAAATTAAAAAGAAATGATGTTGTAGCTCACAATAACGAAATGAAATTCCCAGCTTTTATTTAATTCTCTGAAGGATTGGATGCAACAGAAAAAGAAAATCCCTTTCGTCTTACGAATAGAAAACGGAAAAGTAGTGCCTGAAAAGATTTTGTATGGTTATTTTAAGATTGCTTTTTTTTCGCTTGTAAGTTTCTTATAAATTATCTTCTTCTGCAGACTTTATAGTATTTACTTGAGAAAATTAAAGGACTTAAGGAAGTAAATTTTAGCAAAGGAAGCAAGAAACCTCTAAAGATTTTCACGTCAAGTATTTTTATAAAATCCTAGAGGAAATGATTTAATCCATATTTTATATACAATAAAGGAGATCAGTGCATTTAAGCAAAGGTAGACAAAAACTAGGGTAGGATCTGTTATCTTATGTATTTCGAGAAGTAAACGTTCAAAAATTACATAGTGCACAAGGATCCATGAATAGAAGAACTAACTGCAGGGGAATTCTCTATTATTTTCATTTGACGAGATTTTATTTCACTTCAAAATTGGTTACAATATCTCGAATCAAATATTAGTTTTTTTCCATTTTTTTCCACAAAATGACTCTCGATGATGCCACAAAAAAGAATTTACCACAAAAGTGTTTTAAAAGCATCTGCTTCACGGAAACGCTTTACCCTCTTTTTCTGTTGGCAGAAGGGAAATCGATGAGCCAAAAGGCATTTAATTAAATTCGAAATGAATCATGCATTTCAAAACTACCCTCATAAAGGTGTTATATTTTCCTGTTACTCATTGCAACCCCCGGTACGTTTATTTCAATTCGTCCCCTTCCCAGGGAGTGAATCCTGATATTCTCAATTCTGTGGTGTTTATGTATACTATTCAATGCAGAGCCTTGTGTACCATGCTGTACTCTGCACTCTGTAGATTATGGGTTATATTGAAACAGATTTCGCAAACATGGTATGCCTTGCACAGTGGAAGAATTTATTGAAGCCGCTAAGCTTCCCAATAAGTGCAGAATTTTGTTCACTGTGCTTCCGGTGAACGGTGGCTTTTCTACATAAGGTTAGTGTTCCCTCTTCTGCTATGTTGATTTAATTTTATGGTTATTTAATGGAGCCAGTTTGTGTTGGATCATTCAATGAATCTTATTAATCCCGTGCGTGGTGTAGCTGTAGTCCTTGTCAAGTGTCTTTTGTAATTTTTGAATAGCTTGTTTGAACAAGATGTGGGCCAGGAAAATAGGGAGGAGGACCTCAAAGGATTAACATCGACATCATGTATGCTCGTGCTCAGATACAAAAGATGGACGATTTTTATTATCTGTCCAAGTATCTTTTTTGTGTGCTTTAGCAATTTTTTGTTTACCTTGCAACATGTAACTCATCAGTCCCTCTGCAAGGAGGAAAGAACTCCATCAAAACAGCTCAACTGGCTTACCATAGCCAGATGGTCATGCAAAGTTAACCCTAGTTGTTTTCATAGAGGTTTTTCGGGACTCACTCAATTACGAAGGGAAGGGATCGGATTAATTAAAATTTTGTGGGAAGGGCTGCTGTACTGGTCTTTGTTCTGAAGGTTAATGTAATTTGCTTTTAAATTAATCTTGAAGCAGTATTCGAGGTTGCAAACTAAAAATAAAAAATTAAATGATCTTAGAACAAACAACTATCGAGCAAAGGCTGGTGGTTTTAAAAAGACTTCGATTAAGTAAACAATTTTCATCTGTTTATGAGAAAAAGATAAATTTGGGATACAAGTCAGAGAAATCAAACAATCTTT
>QYTT01088147.1:48360-64010 GCA_006980735.1 Dasypogon diadema | reverse complement strand
TTGCTTTTGAAGTGTAAATGCTATATATATAATTTTCTCCGTTTCGCTAGTAATTCGTAATTAAACTTCGCGACAAGTGCATGCAAATATTTACTGTGCGTTATTTTAACAAAATTTGTTCAGAAAAAATTATCAGAAGTTAAACAAGGTTAATATCTCCTGCATTCGAAATTGTTGGCTTTAATTTTACCAATCTAAAATATCAGTTAAACTAAAATCGAATGCACTTATATAGAATTTACACTTCAAAAGCAACCGCTTCAAGAACAGCTGCAACCAGATCAAAATCAAGACCAACCAAACCAATTTCAGCGCCAACCATTTCAAATAAATAACAACTTTTCCAAGTTCAAATACAACCAAATAAACTTAATTTGGTTGGCGTTGAAATTTATTTGGTTAGTCTTGATTTTGAGGAAATGCTATACATCTACTGTACCAACTTAACAAAACGTTCATTTTATACACATATAAAGACTACTAAAATTATGAGTTATATTTTTAGTTTAATGTACTCGTCATGTATGTACGAACAACGTGGTACGCAATGTGTTAAGCATAGTGAAAAGAAGGAACGTTTTAAAGTAGATATATTTAATAAGTTTCCAAACTTTGGCGTTGATTTCAGCAGTTGCCTTAAGAACAGGAAGGATAAGAAAAATCAACTATCTGAGCTCGAGCATTATTAATAAATAACTAAAAATTTGCATGCCTTTTGCATACTATTCGACAATAAATAATTAATTTATCCTAACAAATATAAAATCAAAAAGCCCTTGAATAGCTAGATGTTATGTACCTGTATATAAGTATTGAGCGCTGTGCTGTGGAAAGCATTCCAGAATTCTGTTGTCTGGTGGTAAAGTTATTTACATATTCTCATTGTTTCCTTTAGTTCTTTACTCATTTATAAATGCAAGTTTTATGTAACTTATTATATCGAAACTCAATTCACAATCTCAAAACTTTATTATTAAAATGTGGTTTCATCAACATCGGGTCGCTAACCACAAAAGCATCTTATCTGAAATTCACTTCAAATTCCTTTCCCAGCTAGAATGAGGTTTCTAACAAGTTCTTTGATATTAAATTTAAATCTCTTAAATTATCCGCGAAAGCGTTGGTATTAAATCAGTAAGCTTAAGACAATGCCGTAGAATATCAAAGGATTACAGCCGATTTCCAAAATAAATTTGTTTATCATTGGAATTGATACAATCAGAACTTCTTATTTCACTTGCGTAAATTTGTTAAGTATTTAAGCGGGATTAAAGTGATCAAAGGGAAAAGCTGAAAAGCTATGTTTTAAACAGTTAGAGAAAAGTATATCCATATACATCAATTCAAACAGAAAAGACGTTTCATTCTTCTCAAATGCTGTAATCGAAATTTTAGTCCTATTGAAATAGTGAGCCCCAATTATTATCAGCATCGTCAAAATTGGACAAATTTAGTAAAACCTTGACACGATTTTGTTTAGGATATAAAATTTTGATATTGTGTTGTCATTACCTCTTCTCTCTCTTCTCCGCGGCCCCAGCCGTGGGAATTTGTTGAATGGTCGACTTATATTTGTAATTTCACGGAGCTGTGCCACGTTAAAATGGAAGCAAGTTGATGAGTTGTAAACAGGAATTTCTTAAATGTGCCGAAAGTACCCACCCCCTAAATGAAAGTAAGGAGGGATTTCCAAAGTTTTATGTTCTGAACAATGCAAGATCCCTCAACAGCTACAGCTGAATTGGCTACACGAACATCGATGCCAAGTAGGCAAGTTATGATACGGTCAGAACATTAAACTGAAAATGTAGTATTTTTCTCTTGATAGAATCATTGTTAAATAACTCGTTAGATTTCTATTTAATTCAGCCACATAGTCCAATCTTTTTAACCTATTTATGAGCCGAACACAATTGTTCTGGAATACCAGAAATCTAATTTTGGAAAAAAACAGGCAATGTGATTGAAATACGGTAAAACCAATGCTTTGACCAGATTAGGTCGTAATCGTGTTGAAAATATATCAGCTAAAAGTTACAGGCGAGGTAAGACACTGTATATTTTGCATAAACTTATGTTAACAGGCTCACAACACCTCATGCAACTAGTTAGCGTAACATCCAAATCCCAAATCGTTTCTTTGTAAGGAATTACACTATTTATTAAAGATACGAATGGCAGAATGCCGGTATTCAGACATCCAGCCAAAAAAGCAATACACTGTGATTTTTGCGTCTTCAGTAAAATTTTGTTGTCTAGATACCAGGCAAAGATTTTCTTAAGGTCATCATTTATTCTGGCTGCGCAATCTTCTATCAATCCAATAGCAGGGATTAGATACACTTGGACGTTGTCAATAGACACCTGAACTTTAACAACATGCACTACCTCAGGTAGATCATTAACATACATACTGAGAATTATGGAGGTTAGCACAGATCCCTGAGGCACCCCACGATGCGACGACTTTTTGGAAACTGTTGCAGAAGAAGTTCGCAATGAGCAGCGCAGAAGTAACATATTGCTCGTTAAGCCTTAAAAGTAATTTTTCGTGACTAATAGTATCGAAAAATCAAAAAGAACAAGAATAGTATCTTCCATAGTATCCATAGATGACCAAATATCAGACATAATTTTAAGTACAGCTGATTCACAGCTATACCTAGGCCGGAAACCCGACTGCAGGCTTGACAGAAGATTATTTTCAAGGAGAAATTTATGTATATGTAAAAACTTTGGAAAAGAAACATAGACTTATTAGTATGATCTAGGGTCAGAAGAAGGCTTCGGAGCGGTAGGTATAACTTTGGAAAAGAAACATAGACTTATTAGTATGATCTAGGGTCAGAAGAAGGCTTCGGAGCGGTAGGTATAACATTAGCAGATTTCTACATGTTGAGAAACACCGCTTTGGTTGCGCACGGATTAAATATGATGGGGTGAGAGGCAAAGGGGTACAAAGTTACTTTTGAAGAAAGCAAGTTAAAAGTTTAGGTTGGATAATTACTTCCAGGACATATATATGGAAATATTGATTATAGGTATATCATTTTGAGATAGTGTTTTATGTATTCCTTGACCACAATAATTTTACATATATTAGGTAGCAATTTCTGCACTTAACTCATTTTTTTTTTTAAATTTGTCACTTGTAGCCCTTGGCTTCTCACCCACTCATATGTGCTTGCTGGTTCGATTACACGACAGTAAGCTTTACAAACATTGGTGATTATCATCTGGGCCAGTTTCATTTAACTTGATGTCATATGCATGGCTTAACGCAATATATGTACAGGGTCAAGAACATTGAACTCTTTTTTATGAATGCTTTAAGAAAGGCGAAATTAGGCTTGTAGACTTCATCAGCCCATGTACTGCTGTCTTGAGGTGTTCGTAAATAGCATTTCATATGTTAGTGCTCAAGGTCAGTTCATGGCTAGTAGTTTCAAAAGTTTTGTATAAGAGCATGTGTACTATCCACGCCATGAAAACTAAATCCATGACAGTTTATAACATAAAAATCCATTTAAAAAACATCCTATAACAAATGACAAGAAAAAATTTCTTATTACAGGGCATTCGAATACTCTTCTAATCATAAAAATCAGCAAATAGCTTTCTTATTTTTTAGTGATTTTTCTTTTCAAAACAAATGAGAGCCTTTACAAAAATTTTTTATATGGGTGGTATACCCATGTCTTACCGCAAGCATAAATACGCAAATATCAGGCACCACATTGAAAGGTACTTTCTTAAGGCAGACGTATATACTCCTCTTCTCATACTGCTTTCGTGTCAGTTGAAATGGTTCATCAATCACTGATAATGGTGAACTTTCTAACTCAGATTGAATTTTTGTTTGATTCTTAAGGAATTCGTGCACAGTTTTCCTCATCGTTTGCATTAGTTTTGTTAAAATAAATTTCCTACATTTTGTAGGTATTCTTTGTATTAAATTACTGACAATATTTATTATATTTATTTAGTTTTCCAAGATCATAGAAAATACATCTGAATTTTTATATTTTCTATAGAAGGAAAAAATGCAGATAGTTAAATAGATTTATTACGAATACTGTAGGTACACAAGATACTGCTATCTTATATAGTACATTTGGTACATTGAACAAACAACAAAATATTAATGTGTATTGACCGAAATATCTTTGAATGAAAGAATTTACATTGAGAAATAAAATATGTATGACAAAATAATATTAATCACGAATTATAAAAGGAAAAGAAGAGAAATAAATTCATAATGAAAAAAAGAAAGAAAACCCTAAGTCGAAAAGAGTGCGAGTAGAAAAAGAATAAATTATGGGCCATGTGTGTATGAATTCTACCGCAGTATTTAGATGTTATGCGGCAGAAAAATGCCTCATTAATTGCATCTTGAATCTGTCCAGAGAACTAATATTTTGAATATCAACCAGTAATCAGGCAGCGTGAACAAAGAAGGAGTGCTCTAAAAGTGTTTCAGTAAAGCGCGGAATTAGATGGTTGTAATATCTGGAGGAATTTAAAAATTTTAGATGTTCATGAAGGTATTCCGACATTTTATTGCGAATTAAATTATACATAAAAATAGCAATTTTATCTTATGATGACTATATTCAATGAATGGCCTATAACTTGAGGAATGAAGGAGAAGACGTGATCAAAGCGATGAAGTCCACCATAAATGTTCCCAAGAGTACCATTGATGTAATCATAACATTTCATAGAATAGTAACCAATAACAACACCCAAATTCTTAACACATTCTATCCTCGATAATCTTAATCGTGTAGCAAAACGTCGGATAATTTGTCATGATCCAGATTGGAGTTATTATGTATGAATAAATATTTGGATTTACATGAATTCAACTTAAGGTATAAATTCTATCAAGATCACTATCAGTACGTCGGGCACTCTCTTGCAGCAAATCGTCGGGACAGCTGTATAGTATACCTGTACATCGTCCACATACATGTGAATCATCACATCGTCCATAACTCCTGGAAGATCATTTATAAAGATACTGAATAAAAGAGGACCCAATTTAGAGCCTTGACGAACTCTACATATGAGTGGGAGGAGACCTGACAGTCTATCTTCCGATTTAACTCTCTACCACCTATCACACAAATAGCTTTGCAACATTCGAACAGCCGAGGAAGAGAAACCAAAGCCATTTAACAATTTAGAAAGCAAAATATTGTGGTTTACACTATTAAACGTCTTCGAAACGTCCAGCAATACTGATACTTCATCAAGAGCTAAACGAAAATCGTGTATTACTTGTATTGGCGTTTAGCTCTCCTAGGAATTGCAATTACCGAATTACCAGCCGATATATACAATATTCTGGTACCATCACTTTTAACGCTCCGTTGTATACGGTAGTAGCAATCTCTTTCCGCAATAAAGGACGCTACTTTCGCAGAAAGCTAGGTGGACCTGATATTCTCCTGATCAGGGGAATTGGCTTGTCGTGAAAGTAATTAATATGAGAGGTTATGTTCGGTGTCAGAGACAATGTCTAATTGTGATGGTCAATTGTGATGGTCATAATTCCCAAATGTAGCGTTTGTAATAAAGAAACAAAACTCCAAGAGTGAAGGTCATAGCGAAGGACATCAACTTTAAAATCTCCCTGTCCTCCTCCTTGCTGCAAAATTTTCAATTATCACTGGATCTATCCACCAAGTTTCTGAGCTATCTAAATATGAAATTTGTGCAAGCCAAGACTACAATAATTTCACCTTCTGAATCCGTATCAGGCAACACCTCTAAATAAAATTAAGAGAAATTATGAAATGTCTTCTGTTTTAGTCTTTCCTGATCTACAACAGATTAGTTTTCTGAAGGGCAAAACATTTTGTCTCTCTTTTGACTATTTTTGTGTAGAATGATAAAAGACAGGTCTGTTGTCTGTATTTACGTATTTGACTTTGTCTTGTCTTCGTCTTCTTTAACCAAAGAAATTTCTTAGGATCTTTCCAGAATTATAGAGTGGCATTACACCTAAATATGTTGACTGCCATAATTAGCATAAAAGCTTTCGCGGTAAAATACATTTGTCCTAAGAAAGCTTTAAAATGTTGGTCACCGGAGACCACAATGGCAGTGAACGTGTTAAGGAAATGAAAATTTCTGTTTCAAGTATATTAACAAAGATGACAAATGGAGGACTTTCCGATTTTTTAAAAGGAACCGCAGGCACGGAAAGAAAGGAATCTCCTGCAGAAAAGCGAATTAGTCTTCTTTGACGATGGCAATCTGCTTCCTTCCAAATGGTTACCTTACTAGGCAGAATTACGTCAAGGCAAGTAGAAAAAAAGTTATGAACAGGCAATGGCGTTTTTGTCCTTCACTTCAACAAATTTCAAGTGGACGCGACGCACTGCAAGTGAAGCTCTTCATTTTGAGAGGCGAATAGCTATAAAAGTAATCCATTCAGAATTCCAGGGCATTCTCATATTTCCCAAAATATGCAAAAAAATTTTAGCAGCAATCATCTCCAGAATTGTGAATTGTCACTAGTCCCGAATATTTTCAGCAAGAGCCAATTTTGTAGGACCCTTCACTAATGATACCCCATTCGCTTTGCGTGGTACTCAGATTAGGACGTGGACAATTTTGCTGAATAAAAATATTTTGCACTAGAATAATTGTTCTCAATAAAACTAAAAAAAAAACTGCGCTAGTACCAGGTCACTGCACTCCCAGTCAAAAGTTTCGGACTGAGTGTTGATTTTAATTTTTGCATAATGTCGAGAGGGAATGTAAATGAGCATATGGGTGCGCCCCCGGGGGTAGTTGGGATTTTTGCAAGTATTGACAAAAGTGAAAATAACAACTCGGCAAGTGCAAAAATTCATTCTGGTAAGAATAATCTTTCTCTGAAATGCAAGCGCACTGAGTAGGCAGCTTTTTGCAATATTACTGCAGTTTAATTATAGAAGAGAAAAAATCCTCTGAACTGGATGTAATGACCTCCGCCATGAAGTTGTAGAAATGCCCTTATTATGTTGCTGTCGTTACTGCTACTGCAATTACACATGCATTGCACTCTCGTTTCATCACTTTATAATTCTGTATACTACTGACGCGATTGCCCTGATTTTTAGAAGGGAATTTTAACACAAGCTGCAAATGAAAAGCATTTAAATGCAAAGGGCAATCCACCCGGAAATCTTTACGCTTTGTCGCCTTTTTAGTCTCATACCACCGCGTTGAATATGTAGGCGATTTATTTGAAGGCATTTTAAGTAGGAGCTAATGAGCGAGAAAATATGTATTTAAATTTAAAAGTTTTACGCCGCTATTTGACACCAAATCCTTAAACTTATTCAGATAAGTTGAAGTGAGTTGTCTTTTAAAATGCTTAAAACACTATTGAAATATTTAGAAATTTTAAATAACCTTATTGAATTTTTACGATGTACCTAAAGCTCACGGGACGCCATATTATGTTATAAGCACAGCACCTTCGGCGGAAAGGAAAGTAGAAAGAGGAAATCTCCTGTCAACGAACATAAAAGCAGCACTGCTTTTCGATGTACTTTAACGGATTAATACTTGGAAAATAAGAACAAAAATTTATTTATAACGCAGAAAACTGTGAGGCATATAAATCCAATTTCTACCGACGAACTGAGGAAGTGGAAACATCAGCGACAGGATATAAGTACATTTTTGAATTGTAGGGCGATGTGCATAACAAATCACTTTCCAAATATGAACAGCAGAAAAGTTTTCAGTTCTCCCTAAAAAGGAACATTTACAAATATACTCTTTACACGTCAGATCTAGCGAAGTGAAGGTAGGTACGTTTCGCATTATCTATCAAAAGCGGTTTTAAGCTTAACTGTTTCGTGGACTTTTAGGCGATGACGATTAAATAGTTTTCGTAATTATTGGAGTCATGTCAGATTTTGTATATCCTTTCGAAGGGTCGGTTGCGCAGAAAGAAACTAAAACAGCTTGAACAAAATTGTATTGACCTTAAAAATGTGCATACCAGATAAAGATGCCTACTCAATTTTTGATGCGGCCACTGGTGAGGCCGTCTAATCCCTGAAACTACATAGAAGGCCACCAGCTGATCTTAAACAATGGCAATGGCAGTGGACTCTAAGGGATCCGTCAAGGTATTAACACGTTCTGTCGAAGAAGAAACACAAGATGCCAAGAGCACAAATCAAACAAAGAGTCACAACATCTTATTATTCTAAGGACGAACAGTAGGATCGAAAGACCTTAACAGTTTACTCTACCCCTACCGAGTCTTCCTAGACGAACGACAAAAATGGGGTGGGAGATCATTATAAAAATTCGTTAGACTCTGTGTCCTTCGAATTTCTGTCTAAAACAGACCTCATCTGCTGAACAAGATGCTTCTAAGTCAACCCAATCTTAAACCCAGGATAACTATCTCAGGATAACGTATCACTGCGTTTTCCTGAGAAAATAAAATGGTACACTTGGTTATTACTGGAGCGACCGTGGAGGTAATAGTTCTAAGCTGTTAGCTGGGACATGGCTGTTACCTAGAATTTTCGTCGTAAGCTACGTCACGTCTTCTGATCTTTTTCTCTACGGTGATGCCAAAGCTCAGAGGACAACCTATGGTACTACGACGAAAATGGAGATATGAAAGAGATGGAAATCGAAAGAAAGAATTCGTAACAAGGTTATCTGGATAAGAGGCCAAGCAAGTTACTGAAACTCACATCTGTGTGGTAGTTATAGATTTTGCAGTTCCTGGAAATAAGACAATGAGAAGCTGGCGGGTTACCCTTTAAAGATTTTTGAATACGGAATTCAATACTGCTCTCGAAAAAGTCGACGTCTGCAAAGACACCGATACGATAAGCTTCCTGAAGGAGAAATGTTGGGACTTGGGACATTCTGGGAGAGTATCAAATTACTTGGTGGCAGATCCCAGACGATATTATCAAGAGAGAAATGTACTCTATTGAGCGCGTACTAGCCCGATTAAGTTGAATATGTATCAAACAAGAGAGGATATCATTGCAGTATTTTACTAAGTTTCGGATTGATCATGAAACTACGATCGATAGAGATAAAAGGCTTCCTGTGGATAGAACATCATAAAAAATCAGATTCTACATGCGAGGCTGGTCCATGTCTCCGCTTTTCTTTCGATTTGGACCCAGTAAAATGTTTTTCATTGTCTGAAAAACTCAGAAGAGCAGTACAAACTCCTAGAGTCAATCAATGAGAACAAAAGTACGACAGGACAAATAAAGTGTATCTTAGTAAAGAAATTATTCAGACGTTTCCGAAAGGCCCTAAATTTAACTACGTTTAATTTGCATTTTGAATATGAAAACGCTCTTAAATAACTCGGAACACATTTCAACCTTACAAGAGATAATAGGGGTGTGAATTAGTTTCCGCTTCTCACCTTTAGATGGCACCAGATTATTGAAGTAGTCTGAAAAAGACAGCTCCAACTCATCATCCGTGCAGACACATATGCCGGGTGCCTCAATCTACTAACGAAAAAGCCTCTTCTGAATTCGACCTGTGGCACTGTATAATTCATGCCCATGTGCACATTCTTCCCGAAACTGGCGGTTATCTTGCTGCGATCCTGATCCCAGGATATACAACGGCCTGACTCCTTCAATCCTAGGGCAATTTTAGCAGCAATGCATTGCTGCCATCGGTGTTAAGTGCATCCGTAATACTCAAGCAAGCTACTCTTTGTACCTTGATTAGGCTTTTAGGATGAACCAACGTTTCCAAGGCAGGTCACCAAACCAGAATGTCGTATGTAAGTACATATCTAGTCATTTTGATGTACATTCTGTATACCATACGGGGGTTAATACCCCGTTTTCTTCCAAAAATTTTGCCCTTTAAACGTACTCCACTATGCTTTTCTTCCAGCATAGTTTGGAGTGTATTAATCCAAATATTTGCCCTCAGATTTAGGCTAGTACTACCCAGTCTGGTAGGGCGAAAGTCGGAATTTTCTTTATCTCAGTAAGGAGAGAGTACCACGAATGACCTCTATTGTGTAAGCAGTATACCTTATTTTTAAAATGTTTTTGAGTGGTCGCCACTGCACCATTACCCGCAGTTTCGACCGATGTGCCTTGTTGTAGGCTACCATCTGTGTTTATAACACTAAACAGAATGATTCTAACCCATTCGAATTCGTACCCAGAAATTTATAATTAATCCTCGCATGGAATGCAGCCATGCACAGAATAGGTTCGTGGTTATTAACGAAACGTGTACATATATGTATACAGCCACTTGTTGACTAACGACGGGGTTCCGTTTCGCAAATTGAAACTTAAATTCAAACGTTTGTAAGTCGAATTTCATACAAAAATAATAAAACGTACTGGGAATATATTTTACTAAAACTATAGAAAATTGATACCTATATTTGTTTTTATTGAAAATTTTCCGTCATTAGTGCGAATAGTCGTAAGTCAAAAAAAGATTGTACTCCCAATTTGAGAGAATCCAACTTTTATCTTGGAAACGAAGAAATTCTCAGAGAATGCACAGCTTTGGATTGGGACTGTAAAAACCTGTCCAGAAGATATTTCACCAATTAGTGTGTCTACTAAACTGTGGCTAGGGAAGACAAAATTGCCACATTAAATAGTTGTAATGAATAATCAATGCTCTCATTACCAACAGAAAATAACTTGGCTTGCTATAATTGAAAGTTTTTTGTCTAACCAAAAATTTTTACCATTTCCTGTGGACTTCTCTGCATTTATCAGCTTTCGTACTTAATACATAATGCATTCCTATATTATATGCACTTAGCAAAAAAGCTCTTATAATTACCATAAACCAACCTGTCTTCCTCTTTTGAAGATGAAAGCTAGTTTGGACTCCTTTTATATTACCCCTACCTTAATGCACTCGAAGTATCAAGGTATATTATAAAAATCGTTCCAAAGGAATTGATTAGCCAATAATGCGTGCAGTTCTTCCATTTTTAACGCTTTTCAGGTAGGACATGAATAGGTTGTATATTGGCTGACTGATTTCAGGGAACTTCAATGAAATATAATTTCTGTTCTGGTCAGCTCTGGTGATTTTTTTAGAAATTACTTCCGTTTTAAGTGGTACTGATTTCTAAGGAATACCAAGGTGAAGTTATCCATGTGTAACGAAGAGTGTAATTTGAAAATATTATATGACTCATTGTATACAATTTGTATATGTATATACGGCCAAACAAGCGGAAAAAATTCTTCAGTCTCCTCAGGTTTCAAAATTAACTAGGGGAAGAACTAGCAGTAAGTATCTTACTGATTTATAGTAAAACCAAAATCCAATTTCTACTTGAATTAATACAATCGAAAGATATCACAATTTTAGGTGGAAAAGATAAATATACAAAGTTCCAAAAGTAAAGCCATGAAAAACATCTCTGCATTTGAAAAAGAAAGTAATTAGCAGGAAATTAAGCAAATTTTTAAAATTACACTCACACAGTATACTACCCAAATAAATGATTGGACATCGAATTACTTTCACAGATACTTATCTGAAAAGCAGAGAGGTTCCTTACTCTATAGAAACTAAGATACAGAATAAAATAAAACAAGATTGTCCTACTTCATGTGGAAAAGTTCACTGAATCAACGATGAAACAAATGCCAGAGCAAACAGAGGGTAACAGAACAGGGGACAGAAAGCAAACAGGAATCCGAAAAAGTTCTGCTCGTGGAGTTGTTCTGCCCGAAAAAATTGAAGACAATAAATCTGTAGAGAATTAAAACTTTAACGTCTATAAGGAGAAAATGTAGGAGGCCAACGATAGAAATGTCCTTTAATAGGTATTAAGTGAATTTCGAAGTAATATGAAATGGGATTTGATGGGGAATATGGATAAAAGTAGCAAAATTAAATATGGCGTAAAAAGACCTTTGCTAAATACATTAGTGTCAGTGAGAATGTGAGAAAAGATTTTATTACATCTGGAAATCTGAAGTTTTTCCCAATGTCATCGCCCTTGTCCCAGATAAACTTATTTATGATGGCATCAAGTTTGCCTCACAACATCTATTTAAGGAAGTGCTCTCAGTAGGGTGGGGGACATAAAAAGAAAATTCTGGGATGCGTGAAAACCAAAATTATGTTAATGTTTACTTAGGACGAACTGGTCAATACAGATATTTTTCAGAGTGTTGTATTCATTTTTGAAATGCATGCAAATTTCAATATGAGCTTTGAGTGTTTTTTATGACATATTTTGATTACTGTCGGAAGGAAAATTGTCGCAACTTTCATTCATCTATATATTAATTATACAAAGAAAGCTCCCGGTTCCGTATTTCAGCCACTTTTTTTATATGGAGTTTTATCGAACTTTTCTTGAAATTTTATAATGGCAACACTGATCCGCATCAGTTTGGGGTTGTGTTCATTACTTTGGGGTTGCGTTCCTGGGTAACTTTGGTGATAAGTTCCGTGTTTGCCAACGATAAGTACGCACTACATGAATTTATTGGAACTTTTTTCATTTCATTATTCTGCATGGTAAAATATTTTGCAAGTGTCTTTTTATTGCTTCTTTGCATGGGAGGATTAGGCCTACAGGGACACCTCTGAAAAAAACGCGCTTTGAAATTTAAGGTGCAAATTGAGGGAACATATAAAAACGTTATGTCACTCATATACCTTCAATTTGTGCAATTGCACAGCGGTCTCCTAGTAATAATTAAATTGCAAAAACATACTTTTGGAGTAAATTAAGTGAAAAAGTTACAAGTTAAAACTTTTTACAGTAAAAGTATGTAAAATATTAGATAAGTTATGAAGTTTGAAAATAATGGTATTTTTCACCTCCAGCACGAGAAAGGACGCTATCCAGAAAATACTTAATTAATCCCCGTTTGGCTTAATCTGAGGCTTAGGTCTAATGCGTAGTCAAATCTAGGGCTCAGCTGCGCTCTAAGCCTAAGGTCAAGGTTGAATTACACCTACAAGGCACGTTAGAGATATAAATTCACGAGCAAAAAGCTTCATAACGTATCTCAAGACACAGACCCTAAAATACTGATAACCCCTCGAATATAAACAAATTACGAATCCAGTAGCTTTTAATATCTCAAGCTAAAATATTCATACACAGAAATTTTACCCTAATAACGTAAACAAATCCCAAGCTAAGTTATCGATATAAAAATGCCTCCAAGTTAGCTAATGTAAACAAATCTAAATTCCGAATTCCGATGATGTATTCCTAATCTGACTTAATCCTAATGACGAGTGAAAATTTCGCAATCTAGCGCAATATCAGGGCCATGACGTCACACTTAACTGTCAAACACACCCACCACCAAAATTAGCCCTCGATGACATCTTCACAAAATTCAAAATGGCAGATTTTTTAATATTAGAGTCCACTTCAAAAATACACGTAAAATTGTGCCCGAACTCTCATAATTTATTAACTTAAAATATTGGAAGACTTGATGATTTTGTAAACTTACCTCAATCAAGATGTCTCAAAAATACAGGAGTTGCATAATCATTAACCTGGAAAAGGAATTACTGATTCAGTATTACTCAAGAACAATATAAATATAAAATACAGAAATTTAAGTGATTAGAAGTACGGTCATAGTGGCTGAAAATATTTTGCAATTTTTCACCTGGGTACTTGTGTTCTGCAAAAAATGGAAGGCGATTACTTAATGTGCTATATTTAATTATTATATTTGAAAATTTTGCACGAATAGCACACTGTTTTTTTCTATAAAGTAAGAGTTTCTACTTTACTACCTTTTCATAAAACAAGTTTTGATATTGTGAATTTCCTAACTAGAATACAAAGAAAAAGTCGGATTATAGAGTTGCACACTGCAAGGAAGCTTGTAAGTATAGCGGACTACATCATTTAATGCCACTAACAGCTTTCTGGGACACGCGGAGTCAAGTTTGCTAAAGACAAGACTGGCAAGAGTAAAATGCGAGTTAATGACAGCCAAGGCTGATCCACAGTTTATGAAGACCGCTGTACACTTTACCCATCATGTCATTTATATAGTTACAACAACTGAACCTGAATATGCTCAAGTTTTTAATAGAATTTCTATATTGCAAAATATTATTGTTTAAAAAAATCGGTGGAAGGTCGCATGTCTCAATAATATTTCTACATATAGCCAAGCAAATTGACTTATATGGGTTTAGTGACAATTTGTGAGAGACTGCTCAATCGTAAATTGGTCAAAGATCATCATTAACACGGCATTGGCAATTTTTAATTAAATCAATTGGCCTACTGAGACAAATTTACACTTATCGGCATATGAGTGATTGGATGTATTCCTGCCGCATGTAGCAGGCCGTTTATATATGCGCTGAAGAAAAGAGGAGCAAATATTGATTCCTGAGGAGCAGCTGACTGAAGCAAGCTTGAGGATGTAAAAGAATTATGTAACTGTACAATGTGATCTACAGTGACAATGTATCCAAATTTTTATGAACTTTAAATATAGCCCATTACAACATGGAGTATTTTCACTTTCGCAGTTGTCTAACGATGATTTTCTCAACTTTTTTTTATTTTTGCTTGCTCTTCTTCTTTCCTCTGCCTTTTTTTATCCTGACTTTTTTACTGCTGCAGTCTTTTCACACCTTCTCGACACATACATTTTTATTTTGTAATTTGACCTTCTACACGGCGATTTATCTGGGTACCAGTGGTTGAGGCAATTCTAATGACAAGAATTGTACTCATTAAGCTACTCGGATGTTGCACAGTAATAATTTCATGCCAAATATTGTGGCTCACCAGTGGTTGAGACAATTCTAATGACAAGAATTGTACTCATTAAGCTACTCGGATGTTGCACAGTAATAATTTCATGCCAAATATTGTGGCTCACTTGCAACATTTGTAGGACTGAAATTTCCCAATCTCTCTATCCTTAATTTCTTTTCGTCTAAGCTGTCCTTTGTGCATCATAGGGTTGTCCCCTGAGTTTAGGCAATATCTTAAAAAAAGTTAAAAAAGAAGTATCTTTTTCTGACGCTGGGGAGTTATTTTTCAACTGAAATGAGTAGCCAGGAATGTGAATGATCTGTAGTGTTTTCTCTGACTGATTGACCTTGGTCTGGTTCTGTGCCTTCATTTCAAATATTAGTTTCATTTAGAGTACTACGTGTTATCGGAGAAGTTATATAATCAGCTTTTGTATGCAGTGCAGTGTATTTGAACGAAGCTACGAAGATATTTCTTAGAGGTCTTATAAATACCACATAAGGTGGCTGAAGGCGATGTGTGGTGTGAAATGAAAAGCATATACTATAAGTTTGCAAACAGGAGGAAAACTTCCCCATTGGACAGATAACCTTGAAATAAATGATCGAAATAACAACAGAATTCAAGTTTAAGGAATTGCTTAGGAACACTCCGATGCAAACCAGATAAGACGACTCTTAGTAGAAGGACGAAAGAGGACCTGATGGTCTATATCGGTATACCTCTAATGATGATTAATGAAGGTGTAAAGATGTACGTAGTTCAAAATGATAATAAAGAAAATAAAACAAAAATGACCAAAAAATAAATAAATTAAATTCAATAAGACGGGCAAAATTCACAAGTGGGAAGGAAAAAATTAATTAGAACTAGAAATGTAACA
>QYTT01088147.1:6613-38206 GCA_006980735.1 Dasypogon diadema | reverse complement strand
CGCAATCATGTCCAAGTCCATCCTCAGGTGAACACGCCGCCATCGCCTCGTTTTAGCTCAGATCTCTCCGGTGGTCTGTTGTCAGTATGCTGAAAGCTGTATGTAAAAAAGCGTTCACCACCGCAACTACAGGGTCACTGAGGCTGAGTTGGCGGAACCTCTACCGCGCTGATTCGATCTTGTGTGGTATGCGCTTGTGTATGACAGCCAGGGTTGCCATTTTGGCTCTATAGAGTCATTTGTGGCTCTGTATCAAAAAAACTTTTAAAATTGGCTCTTTTTCAACTTAAATGGCTCTTTTGCTTTCTTTCAAGTTCGCACTTGCTCTTATAAAAATTCAATATGATTCAAGAATTGAAGATTTTGGAACTAATTTCTGCATCTTTAGAAGAATATATGTTTATGTTTTGTATACACATATGTGTAAAAAATATATATTTATGTAATCGTGTTTGATTTGGCTCTCGTTTATCCGCATTGGCTCTTTTTCTTGGAAAACTTGGCTCAAAAATATTTTGTTGAGTGGCAACCCTGATGACAGCCCCGGAGCGTTGATTACATCTCTAAGAACTTCGATCTGGTCCGATGGCGGAGCAAAACCCCGAACGTTGCTGAGTACCGGGTTGTCGCCGATAGGAATACCCCCAAACTGCGTGCATCCCAATTCATTCCTCTTGAGATGGAATGCTGGTCTGAATCTGCTCCAGGTCTGTAGAAACAGGGTGGACGGAGAGCAGGTGTTAATGCTCCCAAAAGAAATTAAGTATTGCCTAATTCGCATAGACCGATTCTGCCGATTGCCAGAAGCTAGACCTCTGCTCGATTTTTCAGAAGAAAGGATTACAAAAGGACTCGTGTCGGGATGGATAACCTGAGCGAGCGTAGAAGCTTGAAATATGTAATTTAATGTCATCAAACAGTCTAGTGGAATAAAACTATACCAGTTGTATTTATGATGCTTAGATCGACCTATACAAAGTAATTAAAACTAGACCATCTGAATTAGTTTTTAGATTGAACTTATGATTGCCGCCGGGAGAATTTTTCATCTATTATATACACAGCAAATACTAAAAGTGTATAGGTACTAATCGACAACATGGGTCCTCAAATCATCAACATTTCTGATTTAGTTCAACCCTAAATGGGTTTTTAGACCCGTTACGCATTAACCATCCTAACCCGTCTCCACTTCATGGAGGATGTCGAAGTTCCTCTCAAAAGTCGCTTTTGGCGCCCATTTTCAAGTCAGTTCAAATCTAGTAAATATGATCATCTTGAAATCAATAATTAATATGCTGTATAGATAATCTCGAAAATAAGAAAGGTGCAACAGTCGATTATCTTGTAGCTGAGGAGAAAGTAGCTTGTGATCTAGTTCAAATCCAAGTGAGAGAGAAATATCTGTAAACCTAGGAAAGAAAAAACAGCAGTGTTTCAAGCTACCTATAAGTTTATGAACGATTTCTTCCCAAGATATATTTCCCAATTTTCTCTAATTTTGTAACAGACTGATTGGTCCTTTGGTGGCGGTCGTAAGGATATAAGCACAAGTAGCATCAGCTTTTACAGTTTTCAATTTTTTAATTCATAAATTAAACACCAAAAATGTATCGAGCTAATCCAGAAATTGGTGGCATAGCAAGCACGCCCAATAACCCAGGATGCTTTACGAAATACAAATAACCGGAAATAAATTACATGTATGCCTGCGATTTTAGATGGTATATGCCATTTTTTTCTGTTAGTTTTTTTTTTATTGTAATAACTTTACCCTAACTGTGGCCACAGAAGTCACTATGAGAAAGCTTTCCATGGACTAAATCTTGTTCCGCATTATTTCTGTTCATTGCCTACAAGCCAAATATGCAAATATTCATACAAGAGTATTCTAATTATCCTCCAACAACTGAACTAGTGCGCTTTTATCGAACAAGTAAGCCTCCGACCCGCAATCCTGTTTTCAACCCCTCAGAAGAATGGATGACTTTGCAAACGAAATGGGCTGCATGAGATGCTCGGGGAAATTTAATAAAAAATTCATTCCCTACCATAGTGTATATACAGAACACAAATACTCGGAGGCAAACATACACGTTCGTTACGGCACCCAGTGCTAAAGCACTGCACCCCTGTTTGCTCGAAAATTGCTCCAGGCATAACGAAATTAGTCCTTGGATTGTTTCCCTTGCAAGCTATGGCTTAAATGTGCGTTTGACTGCGCTTTTCGCTTCCACTTCCTTTGAAACTTTCTTCTATGCTCCTTTGACTTATAATAGCAAAACAGAATTTTTAATTCTTCTTTCCCATTTTGCGGTACCACATCCAGCACCCAGTTTTTATTGGAACAAATATAGTTCGCTGCAGAGTGGAATTTGAATAATAAATTGAGGGCTAAAGTTTCAGTTGATTGTGCTCCAAGGTGGATGGAGAATTGATGTTTTTTGGGTGAATTGAGTTTTGTCGAGAGTGCCTGGGAGGCTTCTCGAGAGTTGCACAACTTTGAGTGCTGACATATTATACTTTCTTAAAGATATCTATTACGCCTTCTGCATAGATTTCCTGAAACTTCTTCGGAACTTCCCAGCTCCTACATTTGCGGAAGATTTGATATTGCTTTTGCGATGCATGGATGGGATATTTGCATCTTGGATAATTCAGCTCGCAATAATAATTTGAAAAATTGTACGAAAAATATCACAAAAATATAAAATACACCTATCCCTGAACAAGGGTTACTCTTCGATTTCAAAATGAAAAAAAAAATCGTTTACAGAAAACCAGAAATATGAAAACAAAAGCTGCGTTCTTTTGGCAGCAGAGTACAGAGTTGTCATACATTAACCGTGTTAAATTAACTCGGTTATTTAACCGAGTTAAAAAGCTTACTGGATTATTTAAGTCTTCTACGGGAAAATAGATGGCGCTTATTGAAAGTTTTTGTGTTTAAAAGTAGATCTTGCTCATCATAGCAATTAAAATATGCGCTAATGTGGGCAAAACTGACATTAAGATAAATTTCAAGTTAATAACGGTCTTTACTTATCTCGGGTTTGCTTAAAAAGAGGAAAAGATAAGAAGAAGAATTATCCATATACTCCATGGATTCCAACCGTTCTTTTTAGCTTTCATAACTCTGTTGCCCAAAAGAACACAGCTAAAGATGATTCTACAAGTAACAAGGAAAACAAAGGCCTTTTAAAACAGCAACACATCTATCAGGGTCACTGGCCACTGAAGGTTCATTGAATCAACTTGTAGAGTGCAACATTGTTACTAAATGAATTGCTTTCTAAATCATTAATTATTTATGAACAAATGATATGATTTTTTGCCCGCATCAGCTCATACCTGAACCTTTAATATTTTCTATAATATATTGACTTCATCAACATTCTCAATCTAAGCTGATCCACATATCTTACAGATTTATTATCCAGATCCTGTGTTGATTCTCTTCCTAGCTGTGTTCTTTTGGACAACAGAGTTATGAAAGCTAAAAAGAATGGTTGGAATCCATGGAGTACATAGCTAATTCTTCTTCTCCTCTTTCCCTCTTTTTAAGCAAACCTCTTTTTAAGTAAAGGCCGTTATTAACTCGAAATTTATCTTAATGTCAGTTTTGCCCACATTAGTGTATATTTTAATTGCTATGATGAGCAAGATCTACTTTTAAACACAAAAACTTTCAATAAGCGCCATCTATTTCCCCGTAGAAGACTTAAATAATCCAGTAAGCTTTTTAACTCGGTTAAATAACGGAGTTAATTTAACACGGTTAATGTATGACAACTCTGTACTCTGCTGCCAAAAGAACGCAGCTCCTGATGTCGATCGGGTCACAATGGTAACCAGATATGTTGGAGCCCTTATGATGTACACGCTTCTGATATGTTGGAGCCCTTATGATGTACACAGCACAGATTAGGTGGAGGGAAATGTTAGGGAAGATGCTCGCCAAGGACAGGCAGTCGCCTCCAGGCACAGTCTGCTTGTATTATCCTCCAAGATCCCCATTCTTTTGAGGTGATATGTAAAACTAACCGTGCCCAGTGGTCGAAAAAAAAAAATTCATCTGGAGTGTTCCTCGCTCCATGCTTAGAACTTTCCTTCTCGTCGTTCCACACGCGACGTCCTAATTACTTTCTGAGCCTGTCGGTAAGTTACCATATTTTCCCACCGATTTTTATGTTCTTTTATGATCCACTTCTCGATTAGGACCTTTATTATGCTTCCCCCAATGGCAGAATCTGCTTCTGGACATTTAGCATCGTGGGTTCCCTGTTATATTTAACGTGATCTAGGATTCCCCTATGCCCATACTCAGTCCCTGAAGATTATCAAGTTGCGACCCTCTGAATCCTGAGTACCACCGCCATCTTATTTATAAAGATATCCAGCGGTGACAGCCCCAGAAGAGTTAGAGAACGCGAAAAATTCCCATAATCACTATGCATGCCATCGTTTGTACCCTATATATTGGCCGCCTGACGGTAATTTGGCGTGCCTTAGGCCACCAAACTACCGCAGCAAGTATCAAGATAGGTTTTGCCACCATTGTATATATGCCGTTTGCTGGTTCCGGCGACATACCTCACCAGTCTTCATGATATCAACAGTGGTGGACATTAACTTGCTCCTCCCCACCAATGCTAAATCATCCGCTAATCAATAATGTAAATGCCCATCTTTTAAGTGTAGAGAGTAAGGGGTCATCTGTCAACTATTCCACGGAAATAAATCCCTTTCGTGACCCTACCCCCGATATTCACATAACCAGTCTGAATCCTGATTGCCCTGTTTCTCAACACATTGTCCACCCATTTCGCCACCACTAAGCTATCCCCTTTTAGCTGGCGGAGCGCAAATTACTTTGATTTCCCACCCTGAACACTGCATACTGGTTTACATTTAAGGCCTGATCCTTTAGCGTAGAGCACATCAATTAAACCATCAGCACTTTCTACGTTGTTTTCAACAGAACCGATATCAGACTGACCAACCTGAAGGACTTCGCCTCTTAAACCCTCTCTAATAAGGCAGGGAATATTCCGTTCAGGCCTGGAAATTTGAAGGTCACGGAGCTGCATACTTCACCCCTCCCAAAGACACCATCCTTTCCGGCACATCTCTGTCTAATCTCGTGTGGCTCCATTAAAAACCTGTTCGTATCCTCTAATGCTTTCGGTATATTTCCAGTCTCGAGAAAGGCAACTCCAACTTAAGAAACCTGTTCCTTCGCAAGATAGTCACTCTTCGTCGTCGAAGAATTTTCAGCTCTCTCTTTCTCAACTTATAGCCTCTGCGGTTCATTATTGCCCATGGCGTGGTTAAAGGCTCTTCTCACCTCTTTCTTCACACTCTCTAGTTTCTATTCCATCACAGAGTGGGATCCTGATCTTCAACTGAAATAAGAGGGCATACCTCCAAAAATGCGTCGCTCATAGCTGAGATTATTACCCTCGATTGTGCCCCTGCACTTCCTATGGTCTTATGTGTCTTCTTTACTTTTTGATTAAGATTCCTCTCAAAACCTGTGCGTACTTCGCCACATCCGTGTTTCGAGGAATTCTTACAAGTCTCTTCTGCATTTTCCACTATAAATTGAATATTTTAGTGATCAGACGTCGTCCTCCGATCCGTCATCCCCAACCTGTCAGCCTTTCGACCATTTTGTGATATGTTTCTTTTGACAAGATACTGTTGCCCTGGATCGGGGGTGGATATAGCATTTCACTTCAAATTCGTTTTTTATTGATAACTATAATTGTACTTATTGTAGTGCTTAGTACTGCAACTTGAACAATCTGGATTGAATCTCTTAATTGTGGTGCACATAATTTATTCATAACACTAATAGGTTCTACGGAATCCATCGTCGAATTGAAACTTTTACTTGCGACCCCGGGCTACCCTACACTAAGCTTTTCTCCTGAAATTGTACATGTAACTTCTAGTGATCAAATTTCCCCTTCACTATTACTCCTACTATGATATCAAGGTTTGTTTTTAATTCTTGAGAAATTTGATATTGATTAAAAAACTGTCCTACGCCGCTTGTCAAAATTCATTTCGATGTGAAGCCAATTCTTAAATTGACTTGGAGAAGGTGAAGAGATTGTGACAAAAAACATATTTCCTTTACACTGCACAGTTACTCCACTTCTATCGCCCAAACACTTATGTTTGCGTGTCAAAATAACAAATGAACATGATACCAAGTTGGGTAAAAAGGGAAGGCCAACAATTTGTTTTAGTAATTTTCCCCATTCACGTACACACTTGTAGGATTAAGTGGCTAATTATGTCCATGGTCGAAAGTATAAAATCATTAAATGAAATTGATGAAAGCGCTGGTTACTATTCCTCTTTCCTGCAAATCAATTGAATCATAATTAACCCGGAGCTAATAAATATTCCAGAAATCAAATATGGTTTACACCGAGTTCATTAGTAAAGGCTAATTATGCCTCAAAAGTTGGTTAATCAAACACGTTGCATCATTAACATATTTTAATTATAATAGTATCACTGCAAAAAAAGGATATCGATTTTCTTTATAGTGTGTGGAGTGTGACCGGTAGAACTTGAATGAGAACTGCAGAAAATTTTTCCGAAAAACGATAATATCAAGATTTAGAAACGATGACTATGCCGCTGTTGACATACGAAAGATGTGAAACATAATCTTGTGGTTAAATATATATATATATAACAGAACAAACCTTGTGATAAAACTGTAATCCTTCACCTCGACTTCACAATGTGTTTTAATCCTGGAAGTGGCAGAAAACCAAATGCAAATACAGTCTCAAATCCTACTTAGGTATATTTCGAAATTTTGTGGATAAAGTTCATGCCTGTGTGGTGAAAGTCAAGCCAGTAGGAGAAGTTAAAGTCCTTGTACTGCTTTGAGAATAATTACTTGTGTTATTTGTTCCATCTTGCAAAAGCGAACACAAGAAACGACTTAAATCATGGTACAATTTAATCAAGCAAATAAAAGGATATGAGCCTTAGACAATTCTTTGGGATTGTCCTTACAATGGAAATCAATAGCAATCTAGAAAATTAAATTCGATCTCCTCCCAAGCAGAAATAAACTCAACGCATTACGGAAATTTAAATTCTTAAATTGTATTTGTGCTACGTTTATAATGTTTAGATTAAACTCGATATAGGAGAGGCAGTAAATTAATGTATTTCTCATGTTTGAAAAACATCCGAAAGATTTATTTAGGTGGTAGATTACTATAAGCTTATTCCTGACTTAATTTTTGTACACGTATATATTATTTTCTCGAAAACTTCCACTGTTTTCCAAATTCTTTGCTAAATTACTCCTCATAAGCTCCGGATTTTTTAATTGCACATCTACAAAGAACAGAGCATTTCTATTTTGTATACAGAGAGGTAAGATATGAGGACTTTGCGTTGATTACAGCCAAAAGTAATACCGAAAAAAAACAAACTTAAGTAGCAACAGTACACCTAAGTGACTTCCGTCAGTAAATGCCGAGACGGTGCTGTAATGAGGATTCCTTATAATAACTAGCAAATACATACGTAGTGTGGTCCAGGTATTAATGGCGTATGGTAAAAGGAGCGGCCTAGATAATGTAAAACCGCAATTTACAAAAATTCTACGTTACTTCGTTCTCCCATTTTTAATTGTGCCAAAACATCATCGATCTTTCCGTCAAGCTGGAAGTTCGTCAAAATTTTACCAATGCCTAAGAATGGTAAAGATCGAAAATATCCTCCAACAGTGATTCCTCCCTATCTTTTAAAAATATTCAAACGACTTCTATTTAAACAGATTTCGTAGCACGTTGAACGAAACTAAGTGCTTTCGTAATTCCATTCTAAAAATCATGGGCGTCATATGCGAAACTATTTATAACGATAAATTAACTTTTTTGATCGGTTTAGATTTCTTCAAGGCATTTAATCAGATCAATCATCTATTTTTACTAGAAAAACTCACCAGCAGCACAGCTTGTACAGTTTGTAAGGTGATTAGATCATATTTGCTTAACCGTCAGGGAAGTGTCTCATGGAATGGCAAGTATTCCTATCTGCTTACCGTTAGCAGCGGCGTTCCACAAGACTCTATTCTCGGTCCTCTACTATTCTCAATATTTATAAATGATGTTACTTCGGTTGTCAGAAATTACAAATTTCACTTATAGGCTGACGACATTCAATTAGATATCTAAAATATCGAAACTGTTTGAAAAATAAATTCCGATCTTACACGTATTCACGACTGGAACATCGAAAACAAGTTTACGCTTAGTGCCCAAAAATTTTAAGCCATCAACATCTATAAGACGGAATTAGAATCTATAAATTTCCCCGATTTATGTATAAATGGCCTACCCATATTGTTTAGAGTTCAAACAGCATTGAATTTATTTAAAAAAAAATAAGGAAAGAAATGGATTAAACACGTGAAATTGTGGCAGATAATAAAAGTAGAAAAAAATATGTAAATTGACGCAAGGAAAAAAGTGTTCCTGCTTCGGAGAGATTTGAACCCACGACAATCCGGCTACTAGCCGAGACCACCTTCACTACACCAAATTTATCACAGAGTCCGAGTTCTTTTAAATTCACAAAGGCACTTTGTATTTTCTTGAAATTTATTTCACAAACATTTAATCCGAGTTCACAAATTACAATTAGATTTCCATTTAGTTTTCAATTCTAATTAACGAGTTCAAAAATTTAATTTCCAAACAAGAATACTTCAATTAATTTCTTTTATATTCGTGATCCACAACTATCAAATAAACTTTGAATACGAGTTCGAAAAAAATATAGGATTTCTTTGTAAGTTTAAAACGATGCCAAAATAAACGATTTTAGCGATTTCCAAGTCCGAGTTTTGATTTTCAACTGAAGTTATGGTTTTTTTCTTTAGGGGTCAAGCCTCTTCTTTTTCGCCAAAACGTTGTCCGTTTTAATTCAAATTCAAATTGATAACCATATATGGCTAAGCCCAACTAACAATTTTAGTGCTCGACACTATGCGTATGTGAATCGCCACGCAAATGTAGTTAAGGGCACGTTACTATTACTTATTTTTCCACTATTATGTATGCTGAGACCTTGTAGAGGTAATCTGAAACTGCTTGATACGTAACCGTGGAAACTATATGTATCCAAATGTTACTGATTTTTTATACTTCTAGAATAGTGTTTGCAACTGTATTGTAGACACTTAAGGGTATGTGTCACTTTGAAGAAGTTTAACTTTTGGGATGGTTCCGGTTTCGTTACTAAATTATGCCACTAATGAGTGGTGAGGGCAAAGATTTTCTTTTTAGCAACAGATACGTTCCCTAAGCCTTATTCAAAGTACTACTCAGTATTTCAAACCCCGTAGCATAATTCGTAACGTTCCAATGCCACTTTTTAGTGGATGGTACTTTAGCGTAAGTCGTTTTTGAAATCTTTAAGTTAGCAACGTTATTGTCGTTTTAAAGTATTGGAAATTTGTTCCACATTGCCAATGAACATGGCAGACATTATTGTTTAAGAATTTGAAGAATTATTTAAAATTACAGAAAATTCAGAAGTAAAAAAGTTGTTATTATAAAATGAAAATTGCTAAACCTAAATTATTTAAGTTTACAAAGGCACCATAAAGTGGCGAATGGCTGAATAAGGTAACACGTGATACCTTATAGTAAATTCCGCTACTAACAAGTGTATTTTGAGAAATTTAAATGTTAATTGAAACTATATCTAGTTTATATCACTAAAAGGTTGCATTTGCCACGTAACAACACCTTTAATGGAAATTACTGCCACTTTTAAGTGTTATTTTTTAGTAATGGAAACTTCGCAGTGGCGGCATAAATTTCGCCATTTATAAATTAATATCTACTAAATTTGAAAACTGAACATCTTTGAAAACTTTTTTCAAAATAAATGATTTAAGAGCAATTTCCAACAAAAGTACAAATGGAAAATGAAACAGTCCTACATATTTTACATCTTAAAGTCCTAAAATAAGCGATGGAAATTGTTTAAAAAAATCTTAGATTTAAAATTTGAATAATTTTGTGATATTTTTAGAGTTTTTCTGAAGGGACATGCATTTTTCCGAAGTACAATATCTATCTTCACCATAAAATTTTATTTGCATTAACTTTTAGCCTCACGAAGAGCCCTTTCTTCATCCAAATTAGTAATAATTTTTTAATTTAGAAAATAATTCTATGTTTTCTTCAAAAATTTTGTAATTTTATTCTTCCTTCGAAGTGTATGTATATATGGGAATTGTTTATGTATGATTTAAAATTTTATTGAAAAGATTAATTTATGTACCTACATAAATTTTTTCAATGTATGAGTTCGAACGTAGCAATTTTGGTTTTGAAAACGAATATGATACGTATAGTTTCTCATCTTGGAACGTTTTTGATACGTAGCATGTAAAGTCTCAACCACACATACACATAGACCAACCAATTAATTCCCCATTTTGGTATAATACGGATATTTGAACCGTTTTTAACACGTATCCTGCACTAGTAATTGCAACTTTATAGTGGTGATTTTGGTATTGGAGAGTAGCGGAGCGGGAAAATGCTAGTTGAGAGTATTAATGCTTTACCCCTTTTTTAGTATGTCTATCTCTTTTTCATAGATATGTTGCTTTCATGGCTTGTACTTCCCCTTCATTGGAAAATCTTCTTGTATTTAATATTCGAGATAAAAATTGCATAGATCGATACTCGCATTCTTTGTCATTGCGACATTGATGACATACATCTTGTAACCTAACGTGAGTATTTTGCAAAAGCCAACATGTTTTGTTTGATAAGATTAAATTTAATTGTATCTTTGTTGTGTATATGTGGTATAATTTGTCTTGAAATGTTCTTGTCCGGGGTAAGTGTTACAATGGTTTTGGCTACGTATTGTTTACATTTTGATTTCTAAGTAACCTGACATATATATTATTCTGGGTGTCGTAAATATTATGAAACAGAAATGCAGATTAACAAACAGAGTTTCAAAATCAGATAAGTATTTCTTTTAAATTCACTTCTGGAGAATTTTTCTTTGTGATTTTCTTTTCCAGCTCCTTGTGGGACAACTTCATCTGATTGAAAGGATTGAATACATATCCTTAATGAAATTTATTAGGAATCTTGGAATTATTTTCGTCACTCGATATTTACACACATCTTCCCAGTGAAATCATTGATTATCCTACTAATTATGTACGGCTGCGAAGCAACGTGCTCCTTGAAATACAGACCGCATAGTAGTTTTCTATAGTGACTTTCAATTCTGCTGTCCGCAACTGCTTTCTCTTAAGACGCTTACTTGAATTCAAGTATCTTGGGATTGTATAATGGTAAATCATTAAAGCCTTCTATTGAAAGTCACAGTCAAAAAGTCACTCTTCACACCTTTCCCATTTACAAAATTGCAGAATTTTATTCTCCCCGAAAATAACGGCATTAACATTTCTTACAAATTTAGAAAACCATAAAAGGTTACCTTTCTCCTGATCCTACTCCAATTGTTGTCTATCTCTCAGCATTTTATAGAAGATCATTGTTATGTGGCGTGTGTTTCTCGCAACAACATTAAATAATCATTTTTAAAGTCACATTACACCTTAATTTCTATATGTCTACCTTCCAGGTTTTGTCGATTACAACAACTTTAATGAGTTTCACCCAAGAATTGAATGGAAACTTTTACTTCCCCTTTGGTATATTACATATGACACCAACATGACACATTAATCGTAAAACCACCCGCGTGAATATTTAAGGTCTACTTGGAACCCGGGGCTCATGAAACATAAGTGAGGTGTGCGCTTACAAAGCACACGCAGGAGTACGCATAGAATGTGAAATTCCAGCATATCGTGAATAATTAATATCCCCTGAAAGTGCTGGAGGTACATTAAAGCGTTCTTAGAATATAGGTACATTTCATCTGAATAAGAAAAACCGTAACATACATATAATTTGGCTAGTTTACGTTTGAACTGAGTATCCCTCGGGGGAAATGAAACCGCGTTTATATTAAATTGCTCACAGCATCCATGCAGAAATGGTTACGTTTCAGGAAAATTAAATGATACACACTAGGAGCGGTTGGTTTCAATTTATTTTATTTCCCATACATTTCGAAAGTCAGTACCAATTTCAATCAATCAACGAGATCCGCATCCAACGCCAGTGTGATTTATCTACCCGCCCGAAATTTTAATAAAACGTAATTCAGTCTTGGAAAAAACCAAATGTGATTTTGTAATTGAACATTTTACTCAATAATTGCACCGGCTGTGTACTAAAGTTATTTGCACTAATTTATTACAGATATAATTTGCTTTAGGTAAATTACCACCGCAAGGGTACTGCGGAATTTTCTCGGTTGACCAAATTGTTGAGTGCTCCTCACCGGGAATTTCAATATGAGATTGTTTTAATAAATTTTCAGTATTTAAAATATTCTGGATAATCACATATACATATTCGTCTGTGCTTATGCAAAAAATTTAATTTCAAAACACATCTTCCTATATGATTTGTATTTGTATTATTATCGATGAGATTTCCAGACAAATTTTTGAAAGTCCCAACGTTTGATTTGAACTTCTTAAGTTATTTCACTTCCTTTAGAAAAGTATCAGTAAGGAGCCGCTCAAACTGAATTTAAATTCTAGGGCTTCTTTTCTTCAGATCGTAAATCCTTACAAATGTTTATTTTTATGCAGAATTTGATTTCCCAAAGTCAAGAACATCCCTCCTCAAAAACTCTCTTCCAAACATATAGAGCTGGACAATATAAATTAAGGCAGCTTAATAATCCAATAAAATTAAACAATAAAAAAACTACTCCCCACGCCGACAGCCAAGCTGGTTGAGGCATAGCTCCTCCATGAGTGCGGGTTCGATTACTGTAAAAAGCACGGTGATTTATTTGAATACCAGTGGTTGAAACAATTCTACTGATAGAAGCCACTGGCATCTTACAAAAAATAAATTCCATGCTAAATACCAGAATTATTTGCAACATTTGTCAGGTTATTATTCCCAAATTTCCTTCTGCCTAAGTGGTGCTGTGTTCATTATAGAATTTTCCCCTAAGCTTAAGTAATACCGCAACAAAAAATAAGCTTAACTTTTATGTGAACCTTTATTTTTATGTTTTAAACAAAACAAGGAAAGAAATTCAGTTTTATACATTCATCTCGGAAACTATCAATTTTCCCAGAAAAAAGTGATTCCTATAATGGTGGCTCGCGAAATTCACTTTTTTCGTAGAACTGGTCATTTTCGTATAAGACTTCCGATGAAATTATAATGGCCGTAATTTGTAGGCAAAAGGCACTTCTTTCCACAGCAGTGCGGAAGTAGATTAATAGGTGTTTTTTTGTTCTTAATGTGGTATTTCCAGGATGTCTGATCCAAATTGAATAGCAAATTCTTCAACTATTGTTAATACTGATACTGGGTATTATTAATATTGTTCTTGCTCTAAAAATAATTTTGAAAAAGAAACAATTAATCTGCCACTTCTTGAACTTCTGACGTTCATTCTAATTCCGTACAGTTTCATTAATTTTCCCAGGGATTTCCTCAATGTTTTCTCCTTCAACTTCGGATCCTTCCATTCTTGGTACTAAGGAAGCTATAGAGTCTATATTATAGTAAGCATCCATGTTATTTTTTTTCTTTCTCATACTGCAGAAAATTCTAATAGTACCACATTAAGAGAAAGTAGCAAGTGTTTAAATGAGCCTCAAATTGTTGTTGATAATCATCTACGACAATTCTTCTGGATATAGACCATTATCTGGCCATTTTTGGACATGCAGATAAATTGTAAATAAAGGCTGTTGTGATGAATGAAATATGGGCAGTAAATTTGATAGTTTTACTGCTTTATTTAGTCTGATCGCCTTTACAATTTAATAGGGTTAATGTCTGTAATAACTTAACTACCTTATTTGCAATCTGGAATAGGACAGATGTTGTATCATACCCGCTAAAAGCGTGAAAAAATAAAATATGATACTAGTAAATCGAAATTCCACTCGTCAAACCATCCAAAAATTTACATAGAGCGGTATATCCCTTTCTATTTGGCGAGTGACTATTACTTAACTCCCTTTTTATTCGTATGCACCTTACAGTCACAATGTAACACTACTATAGTGGAGTGCATACTTTTCTTCTCACATAAATGAAGACTAGAAATAAAAAAAATAAATAAATAAAATTCCTTTAAAAAGAAGATGTACATGTAAAAGCCAATAGCAGTAAAAATGGAAGAGAGTGTCAATCGCTTGAGTTTAGTTAATAGATCATCCGATAAAAATAACAGCGGATGAATGTGTAAGTTTCGTGCCTTGAAAAAGGCTGAATGAGCATAATCACGGAAAACAAGGTATCGTAAATGGAAAAATGACACTTGGCCGATGACGCCACGCTACCAAATTTGCATGGGCATTTTAAGTAATTAAGGAAATAAATGAGTAGTTAAGAATATTTTCTTTTCTTCAGCATATTTTGTTTGTGTCTATTCTGCACATTTTTCGGCAATATAACCAAAAATTTCTTAAAATGTATTGAAAACTTAGTCACAGTGACAACACCTCAATAAATATGGCGGAACCTGTACTTAGGCTTACAATACCTTGTGTTCTCTATACCATGAGTGATAACCTGCTATCAAAGTAGTGGAACCCGCTGTTTTCAGACCAATTAGCTTGCTTTTTGCTTTATTTCGTATGATATGACCAGTGTTAATTCCGTGAATAAACGAAAACGTTATGTTGGAAATATAGTTTAGTTTAGTTTATTCTGAAAAACGCTACACTATTAAGATACAATCAATCCTCCTGGAGGATAATACGTGCAACCTGTGTCTAGAGGATACCGAGACGGCGGAACACATTCTGTGCGAATGTCCGGCCTTAGCGAGCAGGAGGTTGGCTGTTACCGGCAGCCCTATGGTTGGCGTGGAGCAGCTAACCTATAAGCAAATGCTTGTTATGACAAGGGGCGTCAAGGTCAGGGATCTGCCAAGGAATCTCCCGGCAGGAACTGGCTGAGACGGCTCTTGGCAGAGGGACGCAAAAAGACCCATTTGACGAGGTCTGGTTCGTGATCCCTCGAATATCTTTAATAATAAAGATACAATCTTATAAAAAAGTGCAGGTTATATTGAAAAAGAAAAAAAAAATAATAATATGAAAAGTCAGATAGCAATATCCTAAAGATTACAAAAAAGAGTATTAACTATAATTCATTTCAAGAAAAGAGTATTAACTATACATAATTCAGAAAAATTTGCAATTACTAAATAAAAGTCAGATCAAAGAAATTTATGTAGAAGCTAAATATTCAAATAATTTGTCAGAAAAATTTCGGTCGGTGCTGCTCCTTCTAAGATGAAGAGGGAGAGAATTCCAAAGTCTAACGGCCTGGACAAAAAAATATACTATACTATATAATATAATATATGCTGGGATGTGCCATTATATTTGGGCCTTTACTCTAACATGAGACATAAACTGTCTCAACGCAGTGAATATTTTAATAAGAAGTTTATTCCTTCTTCACTTATGCTCAAAACTAAACAAGTAGAATATAATGAAAACTCATATAATTTTACAAATAGATAAGCCGTTACCAATAAAACAAAAACAAAATGCTTTAAACAATAATATATCATAATTATCTATTTCAATTTGTCTATCATGACGCTTAGAAATGAAAGCATCGAAGTAAACATCGGTAAGAAAACATCGATGTTCGATATCATCGCTAAGGTAATGCTTTTAGCTCCGATAAGCATTACACATCGAAGTGAAAACATCGCTATTCGATGGCCATCCATGTAATTCGAACCCACGTCCAGAGAGGAGAAAATTTGCAGGCATGCGATTCAGCCCGCTCGATGCTATTGTTATTATTATTTCATATATTGTATCTTTTTATATGTATTGTATTGTATATGTATATATGTTACGGGCAATGTATTTAAGGTCGGAATTTTGTAAAATGACCGGGCATTGTGTGGAATGTCAAATTTTTTTCTACAATGTATATAATGGGCAGGTATTTCAGAAATGGGCCGGACATTTTATATAATGCCCACTGTTCGTTGGTCATTGTGTTAAATCTATAGTTGACATTCTTCTATCTTAATTTATTATCCTTGCACTCTGCGTGTTACGACCTTAAAAAAAAAGATGTAAACGATATTCACATTTGCCTTTTACGAATTGTTCTGAAAAAAATATAAACTTAATTTAACGGTAAACAATACATATGTATTTGTCTTGCTGCAATAAATGATCCTTATGATTAACTCTCATTATAATGACTGTATGTTGATTTTAGGCAAGGGATATATTGTCTCAATAAAAAACACATTTATTAATTTCCTTATCAGAGCATTTTAATACATTGACCACCACCCTCTAGTCATTCTATATAATGACCGGACATTTTATAGATTGCCCGAAACTTGTTACGGGCATTTTGCACAACGTCTTTTCGAACGGGCATTCTACACAATGCCCGGTCATTTTACAAAATGCCCACGTTAAACACATTGCCCGTAACATATATAACATAATTTAACTAGTTTCGCGCCTTTTTTATGCCTTTGTTATTTATAACGATTTTTATTAAAGTATCAACATACATAAAGAAAAACTATTTCAGTCCTGTATTTACTTATAAAAACAGAAAGTGCAAGAGAATATTTTACATTAAAAAATTTGTATTCTCATAAAACTCAAGCCGAATAAATTTAATTTAAGAGGAAATAAATTTTTACAAGAAATCCTCAAGTAAGGGAGCACTGCAAGTTATTTCGTCGGAAGTATCTAAAAAGGAATTTATATTTCATTTCATCGACTTGAACGACAAAATTCTGCAGATACTTCAGGTCGCTATTTTAATTGAAATTACTGCGATTCTGGGAGCACTACACTCAAACTCTTTTCAAAAAGGAAGTACAAGTGCTGCCTCTTAAAAAATATGAAAGCAAGAAGGGTTTAAGTTTCTGAAAGGAAGCGGTGGATATCCAGGATCACAACAGGATAACTACAACCGGGAGTTTTTGTAAATATACAGGTCTAATTATTATGTTTTTCCAAAATCAAGAAATTCAAAGAGAACTAAACCAACAGGATGCATTGGACAGAACATAAGCTTTGTCCAACTTGTCCTATGTCTACTATCTGCTTTGCCTTCATCCTGTATTCATCCCTCGAATTTGAGTGATGTCGTTCTCTCTATTTTATTAAATCCCGTTTGAACCCCAGCCAATTTTAATAATACGGGAAATTTGTATACACCATGTTTTTATACCATACACAGTTGTACAAATTCACTGAATAATTTTCTGGTCGTGCTTTGTTAAACAGCGAATAATGAGAGAAGTATCCAGAAGCGTCCATACCAAGGATGCTCGTGACGAAACTTATGTAGGCACGGATTCGGAAGAAGGGTGGGCATTCGTCAAGGGAGGAGATGGGGTAATGTTTCATTCCGTTTAAACGAAATAAAATTTATAACTGGAAAAATGCAATTTTCCGTTCTCCAGAGTTCCTGGCTGACGGAATGGTCTTTTGACCAGGAAGCGAAACTGGAGTTGTTGCAAAAGAAGGAAAGTAAATTATTTATATAAAATGACCAACGGCAAGTTGTGTATATCTCTGAGGCTGTACGGTCACGATGTGCGGTCGGAAAGAGATGAAAGCAAAGGGTTTGAATCTGTTTCAGATACGCCGGTAAAATATTCAATTTATTCCACGCATTCTCCAGGATACTTAGTGGGAGTGAAGCAATTCCGGATAAGTGAATTCTTATTTATGTGGGAAAGTACGGCTGGATATTCACTTTTGCAGTTTATTGGAGAGCATAGTTGAATCTGAGTGCATTGTAATTATCAAAGTGGAAGTTTCGCAGCGCTTTGATAAAAGTTACCCAAGTGTAGTAATTCTTCATGGAAACATTGATTTGGTTGAATAACTCCGAATTCTGCTATGCTTTATGAATTTAAAAAAGAAGGAAAGAGACTTTAATGAAGATTAAATGAAACCATAAATGAATGGTTTATAAATAATAATTAAAACTTCAAAGATAAAAGAGACCACGAAAAACTGATGCAATTACACCGCTTGTAGTTAAAAATTTACTCGTACTTCACATTGAAAACAAAATATTCTCGACTTTTTTAAAATCTGGCACTTCGCTGACTATTTCCATCTGTAAAATTTTGCCTTTTTCGTGGAACTTAAACAAGAAAAACAATTTTTCGATTTTAATTTTTGAAATCTGAATTTCGTCAAGTGCTCTTTTCCACTTTTTCAAAATGTATAGTCTCTAATGGGATACAAAAAGAAATGGTTTCATAGCTGTCCGTCTGTTCGTCTGTCCATCTTCCTGCCTGTTTGCCCACGTGATAAATCGAAAACGTTTTGGTTAAGAGACTTGAAATTCGCTATACAGATACCACATTGAAATGGGGAGACCAAGTTAAAAAATGGCCCAGATTGAATAACTCCTCCATAGGGTTGCCACATGAAACCACCAGTCACTTTTTCCAGTAAGAAATGTGTTCATTACTTCATTAATGATGTAATAATGTCACTGAAAATTCATGAATTACTCTTTGGTATATTATTCTTGCTTTGATTCATTAATGGAAATGTTCTACGTTATCTCATAATCATATGAGAACTTTCGCTCAAAATTAAAAAATAAACGCGATGAACCAGAAAACGTAAATTTCTCTGGTACAATACCTTCTTCATTGCCTGCTCATTAATAGTCTCTGTTATCTTACCCTTTGCATTACTGCGTCATTGATGCTAGCGACTTCTGTTATTCTATGAAATTATTCATTACCGTGTTCATCAATTGCGCGGTTTCCTGCTGGGTTTAGATGAATTACGTTTATAACAGTATAGAAATACTTTATTATAATCCCAGCAGAAAAATGAGTATTTGATGATAGTAATAATGAACGTTATCTTGCAAGAAAGGGTATAGGTCCTGTTATTCATTACAGGGTATTGCAAAAAGTAATGTGTGAACCTTTTGAGTTTAGTGTCAAATGCAAAGATTACGCATTTCGCTTTTCAGCACTGTAATTCATCAATACTTGCTGGTCGATTTTTTAGAACAGCCCATAAATTTTCTATGAGATTCAGATCCGGACTTTAATAACCATAATATTGGTTGCTTTTCTAGCCAAAATTTAACAATTATTGCTGTAAGTTCTGGGTTCCGTCTTGATGGAAAAAAAACTTTCTTACAAAATTGCAAGATATTGTTCGTTAGGTGTTATACTTTTAGTTCTTACAAGCGGACCAAAATTTCCATGACCATGTCTCATTGTTTGTATTACTTGGTGAGATTGTAGCGTTTTGTTGGGTCTACATCAATTAAATTAGAGACCATCATCGAATTTCTGGCCTTAATATGTTTTGATCTTTTGTTTTTTTCTTTTGTTTGTTTTTTTGAAAGGGCTGCTTTCTGAACCCCTTGTATTTTGTTTGCAAACATAGCCAATTCTTTTGAGTTCCCTACCTGCTGTCCAACGGCTGACGTTTTTCCGATGTTCTTGACAGCTTCCTAGGATGTTTTAATTTTCGGGTTCCTTAATAGTCTTCCAGTTTCACGAACATTAATATTTTTAAGTCATCGTTGACATCCATTTTATACTAAAATGGCAGAAATTTGACGATATATCTTTTCTTTCAGTTGAATTTCTAAAGAAATCATAAGCAGTGATGAGCGTTTACGCGTAGATTTGCATTGTCTACACTCCGGGATAGACAATGCGTAGACAATGTAGAAAATGCATAGTTTACGTAGACAATGTATACTTTTGGAAGATAATGTAAACTTTTGGTAGACAGGCCCAATTTATGTGCTTGCGATATGTCGCAGCTAATTTAACAGATTCAAATAAACAGAAATTTTTCTGGTCATTGGCATATAAAAGATTTACTTTGGCGTTAGTTATATAATTTTTCCATACAAAATGTGAGACGATGTATGACAACCCTGTACTCTGCTACCAAAAGAACGCAGCTAACTTGGACAGCTATTATGCACACATTTGGCACATGTAAAGCCATTTAAGAAACTTTTCATAAATTGTGATCGTGTTGTGGCAATAAAACAGGTAGTCCCTGTACTTGTATGTATGTGAGCTTCCTATCTGGGTCCGTTATTTTAGGACTTCTTAGTTCCCAAAGTGAGACAGTAGACTTAAAGCACGGTTCCACGATGCATTTTTCTCGTGCCCTTAGCGCATGCGCTGTAGTGCGCGGTATAACACACGAAAGGCATTTTTGAATAGTTAAAAAGAGTGTCAAAATTATGTTAAGTGAATAAGAGACTAAAATATATCCCGCTATGTCTATCTATTTTTAACATATGTAATGCCTGCTTTTCCTTTAATCCACCGAACATTTTGCTCAGTCACTGTCACTGTACGATTGTAAAAGGAAATGAGAAAGATATACTGACTACAAAATTTGGTCCCATGCTTCTTTAATTGAAGGCTTTAAGGCCATAGTATTCAAGTCATTGCATGAAATAGCAAATTGATCAGTCCATTTATTAGAGGTCAGTAACAAAAACCGAAAACTTGAACGAAACCAATTTCCACGGTTTAAAGACCACAAGGGCTGTTAGATTTTTAAATCGAATCGCCATTTTGTAACGTCATTCTGAATATTTTGTTTCCAGAGCTTTTCAGTGGTGACGATTTTGCAATAAGTGACGTAAATTTAAGTGCTAAAATGAACACTAACATGTAAGATAAACGCTGATTTTATTACACTGAAAATTTCACAAAAAATGCATGTCTGCTTTGCTCGCTTCTTCCTCTGACAAAGATTCAAACTCCATTTATCCAGAGTGACGTCACGAAACATTGGTTAAATTTGATTTATCAATGAAAATTATTTGTGAGTTGAATGTCGAAGTCTTTCAGATATCTATTATCTACATTGTTTACATAGATTACATTGTCTACGTGAAATATTGCGATGTAAACTACGTCATTCTTTACGCGTCGAGAATGGCGTAATTTACGTTGTGTAGACAATTTGCCCATCACTGATGATAAGCCGTAAATATTTTAGAAACTTGTTAAAAGGGAATAGGGCAGATTTTTAACAGAGTACAATAGCATAGTAATCAAAATATCGAAATACTTAATAATGAATTCGATAATACTGTCAATATTTTATTTCCTCAAAACGAAATAGTAGAATGTTAGCATATTCACAAACCATCTCTTACTGCTAAGCTTGAGAAGTGGTATATAGAGGACAACATGTCAAGAAAAATTTTCGATGCCCTACTGGAGATTTTAAGATTTAAGATTTCTATGAATGAATTAATTTATCTCTCTGTAATGCTAAAATGAACCCATTACTATGGGACAGACTGCATAATATAAAAAGTCATATTTCATGAATATATCGGTTACTCAATCTTAGGTGATATAATACATTACTTTGTAATGCTGAAAGTAATCGATAAACCATTGCCTTCCTAGCGCATCGCTATGTAAATGTAATCTATTAAATGTTGTGCGTAAGGTAATGGATAGTAATCGATGATATAAATTACGTCTTCCATATTGTAATCATTACATTTCCTACTGGGATATCATGACGAAAATGAACCAAATCGGGAAACTTCTTCAAAGCGTTCATATATCTACCCTGTAATTTGCTTCTTTTTTTTACTAAGTGATTTATCGTACGCAATATTTGTATTCTGGAAAGTTGGTTGGTTTTCGCTTTTTTATTATAAATTTAACGAATCTTTTAAAATGCCTAAAAGTTTGTATCATATACTTAGATATACATGCTACATACGTATATAAGAATAACCAGCTCCGGATTTACATTTTACTTTTCTTCATTCCCTGCGTCTAGGAAATTACATAATTGGTTTATTCCTGTAAAACTCAATTACCAAACTTTTAAACTGCTCGTAAAAGTTTCGCCAAGGATTCTTTAGTTACATTTGTAAGATGTGTGCCACTTCAAGAAAACAGATAATTTCACAGTTTCCAACTTTTAATACGACACAAATCTTTACCTTAGCTCCTATCAAGTGAGAGGCCTGAAACATGTTCGAAGCATTCTGGGAAGTAAATCTGCTGCTAAAACTTTGAAATTGACCTTAGCTGCAGATTCCATAAATAACCAGGTACTTTCATCCGTATTCCAAAAATCTCTTCAAGTTTTCAATAATTTTCGTTCTGCAAGGTGGAAACTTTTAAACATTTTGAACTTTCTGACATTCGCAATTCACTCGTAAAAGATGAACAATTTTCATTACGGAATAGGAAGGCTGATTTATTTCAAAATTGCTCTAGCTGTTTTGGAAAACTTTCCCAGAAAGTTTTGTATACTTGGTTAAAGTTCCTGGAATATTCGCAAAACACAGAATACCTTCCTCCACTTTCATCTCGCTGTCAAATGCTTTGTGGAAATATTTTATTATTTAGCTAAAGACCCGCAAGCGGGATCCAGTGGTTTAGCTATTAGATTTTCATTCGTAATTGTTGCAAATAAGTTTAAAATGTCTACACAAAGAGCGTTGTGGACAATTAATTTATAAACTTACTTTCAACGGGGTTTAAAAATGTGATTTATGACGGAAACATTCACTCCACTGCATTCTGGACAATGCCTTCTGATGTTTCTGGCTAAACTTTTTAAAAAGAATAAGAGCGCACCTGATCATACTAAGAAAAATCACCTTATTTGGATTCATTCCTATCCTTCCCACTGTAAAGATGTATTTTTTAAGTGTCTGCTTTGCTCAGAAAAGTTCTGGAAATTTTTTTATTTATGTTGGAATGGGTAATTGCATCTATTTCTATAGGTAGCTTAATGAATTTACTACACTCTTGGAGCTAGTCTAGTTGGGTGGTGAAGATGCAACAAGAAAGTGGAGACAAGCATGGATAGGGCTTGTTTTTGATTTCACTAATTAAAAATATGATTTCCACTATTGAATTATACAAAGACAATTATTTGAAGCTTTCTTAAAATTCTCCAAGTCAATACGACCCGATTGTCTAAAAGTGGAATCGGCAAGTGCTAAGCCATCGATGGGTTTCCATGGAAGAGGTCTGCATTCGGAAGAGGTTTTTCGATTCATAAAAAGGTTAGTAATTTTTTTCAAAGCAAAAGCTTCAACTACTATTGAATTCTCTATAGTATTTTTGGTGCGACAAATATTCTAGTTTGGTAGGTAGCTCTTTTCATGGATAAATTACCCAAACCAGAGATTGCCATGTCGCTTTAAGTTTTTGGTACACGGAAAGTTTGCACAATAATCTCAGCGACAAATGAAGCTTGCGAACCAGCATCCTAATGCTGGACATAGATGTTTTTGTCCCTCTGAAGATATTAGTGTCACTAACGCCGTAGCTAGCAGAACGTTCGATTGTTTTTGGTACAAAGTGACCACGAAAGATTTCATTTCTAGAGCAACAGGCTTAGCAGATGATAAAGTAGATGGTATAGTGGATACTGAATTGCAAGCATCCTTGAAGGAGAGATTAGTTCATCTTCCACCATCTGTTGAACTAGATCCTTTATGTAAAGTGATTGTTGCACATTCGACACCTCAATTGGAAGGGACACTGAAACAGAATATGGCCGGTGGCAAGATAACTCATACACAATCCTTTGGCTTTGATCGTCATGGCTATGTAGAGCATTAGCTAGCCACACACGATGGGATTTACGTGCGAGTAATCCAGTCCAAGATTCCTTCGGGAAAACTCTCGAAAATGCGTGGTGTGTGTTAAAAAGCTTGTTCGCAATATACGACACACTCTTTCCGAATGGAAAGTCTGTACAATTTAGAGCTTTCCCGTATCCTGAACATTTTTCATATAGTGACAGAATGACGTACGGACGGACAGCGGAGTCTTAGTAATAGGGTCCCGTTTTTTACCCTTTGGGTACGGAACCCTAAAAAGTGTGAAATATGTCTTGAAAAAGTCTATTTCCTTAACAGAAACACAAGAACAGATTAATTATTATGATAGTTAGATGCCAGGATTCAAATCAATAAGAGCTATTTAATATGTGTTAAAATACTAAACAGAACGTTATCATTTTTTGAAACGTAGAAATAATGCTTCCTAAATTTGTAAATAAAATCTATTAATTTCTAATACCGAATTTATTATTTTGGTTTTTTTGTATAACTACAAATCGTAGTATGTTTTTTTTTTTGTCAAACATACCTCCTTTCCGATTTACCTAATAATACAATGTCGTCCCAAATAAAACAATAAAAATATCTAAAAGTGTACCTCAATTTGCTAAACAAGCTTTACACACCCAACGGCATTGCCTACATATATTAGGCCTAATAAACCTTAAACAGCCTTAAATATTTCATAGTGTCGTACACTGCTCCATAAGCCAGCCCACTCGCATATTGTGTGGAGGATTTCACCAGAACAATTCACAAAGCCACAATAGTAAACACGCCTCTTATGTTCCCGCAAAATTTTCCTCTTATGTCATTTCAAAAAACTTTGGAATGCCGTTTTACTCTGTATTCGTCCTTTTAATGACATCTCCACATACGACCATGACTGGAGACTTAATTTACACCAGAAAAACGACTATTTAAATGACAGCGGAGTGTTTAAAGTGTCTTGAAGGAAACACGAGGACCCCATTTATGCCGCTGATGGAGTGGCACTAATTATTGTCTTTGGGCCAGACGTAGTTATTGTATAGCATAAGAAGTTTTACGTTGGAAAATATCAAAACATGTGCTTACCGTTACGAACTCTGCAGGAGTGTCCTGAAAAAATAAAATTTAGATACGTTAATTATGGCTTTTGTAGATAAATTTCATAGCTGCTGCTCCAGAGGATAACAGCTGTCAAATTGACAAACTTTCAAGGGAACTTCTAAAAGGGTGGTATCAAATGACAACGGCGGTATATTGTCGAAGAAAAATAATTAGGTACAAGTGAGTAATAGAGTGGTAAATGTTGGATTGGAGAGTGAAAAGGACACTTCGACAAACCATAAAATATGCATAACTGTTGACTGGGGAGATGGAATGGGAAGACGCGGTCTGTACCCTCTCCAACACTGAGATATATTTACATTGCTTTCTTGAATACTAAATTCGAAGGGAAAATGGGGGATTAAATCTGAGGAATTATTTACATTTTCATTCTCTGAAAAACATTCCCCACAGTGGACGAAGGCACCTGGAAAGAACGAATTATGTACGGATTTTCCCAAATTAGCATCTTCTTCAATTATTGTCAATGTTTGAATATAACAAGAAGGAAACGAAACTCGCTTCTGGGAAAATAATTAAAATGGATGGGAAATTTCAAAACAAAAAATATATACATTTAAATGGGTTCTCTTCACGCTTACATAGGAAAAATACGTAAATATTTAAATTAATATAATATATATAAGTATATTCGGATATTTCGCATTCCATAGTTGGTTATAAATATCCTTAAAGAAATTTAGCCGGTTAGGTCACTCTGTCTCGCCAACATTGTGATCCTGAGAATATCCCCGTAAGTCAATAACACCAAACATACGAATGACTTCCTTCATTCCATCAAACCAATATGTTTACAAGCACTCAAGGTTTACTTCTGTCTTTTCTAAAAGAATGCCTATTCATATTCATCCTAGACGTATATAAGATTATCTGATTTTATTAAGCTTACTATACTAGGAAGCGCTAAAGATTTTGCGCCTAATTTAGTAATTTATAATTCATCCCCAGGTTCGCATTCTAGGATTTCGTACTTATAAAAGAATAACCACTAGGAACCCAGAGTTGCAATGTCACTGTCTAGAAACAGATTAGTTTCCTAATTTTGGATAAGGCGTTTAGTGGGTCGATTAAACCACCGAATATTATTATCACTTTACTACACAGTGAAGTAACTAAAACAAACAAACTGCAGTACATACCAGTTTCTTTACTAGGGTGAACCTAAAGCTAATAGGAGAACACACAATGCTATGCAGAGCCTTGACAGGAAGGTAGAGTGGTATAGGGGAGGTATCGGTGCACGTTCTTCACCGTTTTAATTGCGACCTATAGTCGTCGAAGAATATATATAAGAGCCTATTATAAATTCTTACAATTCGGCTCGAGAGGGATTTCAGCCTTCTCAAGGACGAAAGGGTGAAGACGGTTCGAAGTGCAGTTATTACGCGGTAGAAATTGATCTACAAGGAATTAGATTAAAGATTTTTTGGAACCATGTCCATTAAGGTAGCAATAAAGGAGTATTAGGCAAGTGTTGGTGCTGCAAGCAATCCATTTTAGAAGTAATCGCTTCGTCCTGCATTGATTTGATACAGGAAATACAGGTAATAAATTTTTCGCATTCTTTGCAATATCAAACATTTGGCTCGTCCAACTAAGATTGTGGGATACCTTAACCGTTAAGATGTTCAAATTACGAGAGATACATGTGAGTTTGAGGTTATTTTAAGAAAAATCGGACAACCTTGGGTTTTGAATGCATTAAATTCGAAGTGATTCATTTGTTGAGTGATCCAATCATGAGAATCAAGCATTGGTTTTACTCGGATCCAGAACTCAACTGAACTTTAGAGTTTATAATTAGAAGAGAAATCATGACTTTTCACTTTACTTTATAAGGTGAATACCGTAAAATCTTAGTCCAGTGAGAGGCAAGGTGACGCATAATTACGCCGACAAAATTTTTAAATTGTAAACCTCTTTTATCTCTCCTGCTACCTTTCGAGACTAATACCTCCCTAGCTAAATCGACGGAACTATTCCTGCTATCATCTTCTACACTCCACTTAATACTTCCACCCCAACCCCCCACACTCCCATCTAAACCATCCCCTATATTCTGATTCCTTTTGCTTTTTTTTGTCTTGAATAAATTTTCATGTTATTTTCCTTCTTTTTTTCTTTTTTCTCGTTATTTTTATGTCCAAAACTTATCTCAAGAAAAAACTCTTCGGTATTCGCTGCGCGCTTCGCCTAATTGAGCTTATGTGAAAGAATGGTCCATATTTTGGGATATCTTTTAATCAATTTCTAGTTGCTGGGAAAACTATTTTGCAATATCTTGTCCTGAAATATCCCTTTTGGGGTATAGACGTACTCGTTACGTAGATTTTTCGCAAATTTCCCACATGTCAAAGTAATTTTCACACTTCTGGTAATTTGCGTTCTTCTCGGTTTCCTAATCTCCCAAAACGGGATCCGACCCGCTTCGGTATTAATAGACTCCTTTTATTCCAATTTTACCCTTTACCCTCTATTTTGCCCCACCCCACATGGTAAGTCCGCTTTTCGGACATTCCGTCCTCTTTTATTTTATTATTCTCTTTTTTTCATTTCTGTCTCCCCTACTTAAATTCCTTAGGGACCTCGAGATTTTCCTCCTAGGTGAAACTTCTCCGGGTCCTTTGAAAATTGTGGCAATTGGCCCGTGGCAAACTGCCAGACTTAAGGCCCAGGGGTCATTTCATTCGCCGGGTGAATCGAGGTTCACCTGAGGTTCCTCTCTAGAACTGAAGGGTCTCTTTTGCTTTATACTAAGAAACTTGACCGAGGACGGGGAGAATCTAATTAGAATTTGATTGGAATGTAAACTGCACTGAACTTAGTATTGTTCTTGTCTGGATGTTTTCATTTAGGAGTAAACTAATTAGATTAAAAACTATGCCATAAATATTGGTGAATTAGGCGAACAAAAAAAAACTATCACATACGTTCTTGTCTGGATATGTTCATTTAGGAGTAAATAGTTTGATTAAAAACTATGCCATAAATATTGTTTCTGGGTAAACTTATTAGATTAAAAATTAATGGTGTTAGATGACAGTACATTACAGATCAGATACTTTGGTTCTGCATCATATTTGGGTTTGTTCTGCTTCCTAATGTGCGTCAGATAAAATGAATGCAGCGGAATTATTTATGAAAGTAAAGAAATCTGGTGTGTGAAGTATGTGAAAATAAAAAAGTTCGTTGATTCTAAAGAAAACATTTATACTCCTAATAACGTTTTAATATCGCGTAAGTACATGTAAAAGTGAGATTTTAGTGATTACGGCCTTTGAAGCTGAACCAAATGAAACGTTCATTTTAAAAGATCGAGATGGTGCTATTATAAACGTAGAAGACCTTTGTGGGAACCCTACAAGATACCAATAGAAGAATAATGGTAAAAGAAGCTGTTCATTTTATCAGAAAAACTTCCGGTAGCTATCTAAAATTTTAATTTTAAGCGAAAACAATTTGAGGGAGAAGACTCTACAAAGCGACTTCGAGCAAAAGAATCAATTAATGACTCATAAAGTGACGATTCTAGTGCTGATGACAATGAACAATTAAGAGAGGAAGATTTGGAATTTTTTAAAAATTGTGTTGTGTCAGAGCAAGAGGAAATTATTTAATTTGAATTAAAAAAGACATTGAAGTAGCGGTTGAAATTCTGCACTTCCGAAATTAATATACAGGAGAATTTTCCTTTTTACCTTTATAGTCTGCAATTGGTAACTTTCGTAGTTATTAAAACTTAATCCAAAATTGGTGTGTAATCCAAAAATAATTAGAAATTAGACCCAAATTTTTAACTGTGTAGGAAAACTTCAGTTAGTTTTTCTCCTCATCCAATTCAACCATCTGTCCCGCCTGTTCAGGATTGTTTTCTCCTTCCACCAATTTCAGGGTAAACCTGAGGGCGTGGGTCTAGTCCCATACGGGACTACACTGGTCTTAGGACCAGACACCCGCGTAACTTTTTCAACGCCTCCTGTCCGCGACAATAGCGTTGCCTGTTATGGTCACTTTTCCCGATCCCATTACCATTTGCGTAATTTGAAATTAATTAAGTTAGGTGGGGTTTCCTGTTCGCGCATGCAGATTAGTCGTTTTGGAAATTATTTTGTGTCTTGGAATCGCATTGCAGATAAATAATTAGAACTGGAAACCTCTAGGTAAAATTTACTTATAGGAAAGAAGAGTGTCTGTGGTTTCTTCATCTCCCAGATAATTCAGCTAGATTTTCACTAAACCACGTTATCTTGACAATGCTAAGTAACAATTCCTAAATAATAATCCTAATAAATCAACTCTTCCATCCTACACAGTGCATATTGCTGCATAGCTTTGGCATAACTAATGTGTCGTTAGAAAGATTAAGACTAAATTCGGTGTTCGTCATGTAGTCCCACGTGAGCGAATATGTAGCAAGCAGTGGATTTTTTATATCCTTACAAAAGAAAGACCAAGAATAAAACACATTGTGTTTCGAGAATAAAAAACACGTTGGGGGAGAAATCTACACCACAAGTGTAGAAACGTAGGCCGAAAATGACGAATTCAGTCGGAGGTTAAATCTAATTCCAGATTTCTCGGTTTGAAGAACGCTTTAAACCACCTTTAGTGCCAAAATTCATCGTTAGTTAGAGTACTATGTTGCAACTTGTTCTCATACTGCATGCGTTTTTTTCCATCTCAAAGAGAAGGGTTTGTTGACGTGCAGTGGCGGGCGACTCTTAGCACTTATAGGTCTCCTTCGAGACTGCTTTTAACGAAGTCACCAGGACCTCATCATCATCATCCAGTAAGGGAGATGCCTGTAACTGTCCATAGATTGTGGATGATTTTCTATCAGTAAACCAAAATCTTTTATAGAATCGTCAAAGGAACTAAAGAGCACACTAAATGGACTTCAAAGAGATTAGGATTTTTATTATTTTTCACCCATATCACCCATGACTCATGAATGCGGAAACACAGGAAACACCCACGCCGGTAGCCGAGCGAGCTGAGGTGCACGTCTGCAGATTATATCCTCTGTAGACGTGGGTTCGAATCCATTACAGGGCGCGGCGATTTACCTAGGTACCAGTAGTTGAAGCAATTCTGTTGACAAGAATTGTACCTACAACGCCATCTACATAAAAGCTACAACTACACGTGCATGAATGGAATTTTAATGGTATTAGACAAATTTTTGTTGCGTAATATAAAACATAAAAGTATGTTGTTTTCAAGGAGTTTAAAAATAGCTCATGACTCTACTAATTCTATTTCCATCATTTCTGTGAATATGCTATCTTTGGACTTCTATACAGAAATTATTTTACAACATCAGACTTAATGTTTACTCAGAAGTCTCATATCATACCCAGACTAGAATTTAATTTCCATACTTGAATAAGAGTAAGGAACACAAAGCTATCCACACTTAATAAAGGTTAAAAGAAGACATTTAAGTTTACTAGGGACGAGTCAGTAACATTAGCTTCCAGTTCTTTGAAATATTAAAATAATGTAGATTATCTTTCGCTTCTTTTCGCTTCTTTACTAGTACCTTCACGGCCATCAAGTCTATGAAAATTTTCAAAAATACGAGTCTTGTAGATTCGGTGATATACAAAGGAAAAGGGGCTGGTGTGGCTAGATTTTCGCAAGAGGATAATTTATTTAGCCTTTTAGTGCTGTTTTTTGGCCTTAGATGCCATCGCTGAGAGATTCTGCAAGGATATTTGGTTTATATTAGATGAAGATTGTGAGTTTTACTAACACATTGAGGATTGGGTCTCCTTCGTCTTGAGAAAATTTATATTACACAGTTTAATGTTACTCCACAATACTTCAGAGAAGTTTGAATCAACAAGACTATCAGAAACTTAACCCCGAACAAAATCACAAAAAATGGACATCTGGCTTTGAGCGAAATAAATTTAAATAATGGAATTTAACGCAAGCTGCTAAAAACCCTCGTAGATACGACAGGATTTAGTTGCTCACCTGGAGCTGGAGTTGGTACTGGTACTGAAAGTAACTCCAATCACATGTAATTTAAATTTAGTTAGGAACAAATGTTTGTTTACATTTATGGATTAGAAATAATATTAACAATTAGCTTTATGGTTACTTTTTGGTTTTACTCAAAGTCAATGAGGTACGTCCAGGTAAAATAGGTATTAAGTGCGGTACATATAATAATAACGTATTAAATTCGATAAAAGTGAATGAAATTTTTATTACAATAACCTGAAACAGTCCTTTTACCTGGAGTAAAGCTATTCCACTTAACTACAAACCGGCTCTGTAGAATAACGAAATAAAACGTAAAAAATAGGATTTCCAAACTTCAAAATAAATATTTTTCCTATTTTCCCAAAGAAAGTTTTCTCAGGTATTCTGAGTCTCTGCAGAATTGAATAAAAACAAGAAAACCCATTTGAAGCAAATCCGATTTTTAGCGATTCTTGAGATTTCCCATAGACCCAGTACAACCTGTCCATATAAGCTACGGTTACAAAGGTGGCAAACTATTCTGTTGTCTGGAAAAATTTTAAAAAATTGTGTTAAAGAACAGACCACGGATATCCGAGGGCGTTTTTTTCATTTTTTTCGAGACAACCCCATGATGCCCACCGTACAGCTTTGGCAGAGGGAAATTAGGGAAGGGCAGATTAGGAAATTAACCTGACAAATGTTGCAAGTGAGCCACAATTTTTGGCACGAA
>QYTT01088146.1:20304-42630 GCA_006980735.1 Dasypogon diadema | reverse complement strand
AGGAAAATATGAATTGGGAGCGTGCTAATATTATTTCAAACCTAAAGAAGAGAAGACAAAAAGTAGTCTTGTGGAATTTCGATATTTTTCTATTTTACCTTTCTTATCCAAAGATCTTGAACACCCAAATGATTTCTTTAATTAATAATAAGAATCTACTTTGCCCCTTTCGAACTGGTTTCAGACCTAAATACAGCTGTGTTACAGTGTTAATTTAAATTTTGGAAATCTCTTCATTGGGTAAGGGGATATCCAGGACGACCGGATTACGGAAAGCGAAAAAGAAATTGGCTCAATAAAATCTGCAAAACATGTTCCTAAACGTCCCTTACACCCTCATAATGTTATGGTTACTATATGTTGATATGCTGAGGACATAAATCGTTATTCCTTCCTGCAACCAGAAGAAGCCACTGATCCTGAACGTTACTGTTCCGAGATAGAACACTTATGCACCAAAAACTCCGTGAAACTTCCATTTTTTTGTCGTAGAGAAATGAAGGTTGCATTTAATAATTTTGTTTCCTTCGTTTACGGTTTAAAACGTTACGATCACGTTTCAGTTTCATGAGCGTATTTCAAATTTGCCTGATTTTTCAACGATAAAATTTTATAAGGGAAGATTGACAGATTATTAATTTTATATTCACTGACACCTCAATATCCTTGATTTGGTGCATAATATACAAATTATAGGATGGTAAATTCAAAACAAACCTAGAAGCAAAAATTAAATTTTGTTTCTGGGCAATATGGCCTGCAAATTTGTTAAATTTCTGCTAAAAATAGTATGCATATTTTTGGTGATCTATTCTTCATTTCTTTTATGAGTGCGATGAAGCAATACTTTTATTTTTAACTACTTTTAAAAGATTTATTTAATATATTTTTGGTTTTCGGCGAAAATTCGAAGTCTGATAGAGGAGAAATTGGAGAATCCAGCTGGTCGCGTTACATATAAAACCATACGTAAGAAAATCACTTCTAAAATCAAGGCTGCAAAAAAAGAATTTATTAATAAAATGTTTGGTTCCAAAATGCCTGCTTCCGATGCGTAACTCTAGATAAAGCGTATAGAACACTTTCTGATATTAATACTTACTTAAATAAGTCGATTTGTCCAGTCGAGTTGAAGCGTGCTGTAATCTTGTCATCATGCAACGATATCGTCTGATTTCCGTCCAATAAACATTTGAAAACTTTACATCGACACAATTGAATGTAGGTATCGAGCACACCACAGCTTTGAAACAACCTTATTGAAGCAGAGGTAACAATAACATACGCTCTGCTTTGAATTGGGACGAGATATTCTCAATAAGCTTGTTGGAATTCTTTACTAAAGCCTTTAATACCCTTGATCACTTTCAGTGGATTTGTATGGTATTTTTAGGTTTGGTCGTTCTGCACTTTAAACTGATATATAGCTTTCTATTGAGAGCGAACACAGCAGGTTAAGGTAAATGTTAGTTTTACTGATACAGCATCCGCTGCCCCACAAGGCTCTCCATACTGGGTCCTCTACTTTTCAATATATATGTACAATTCTACATCTCAAAGTAAGTTGGATTGTTCGAAAACTGTGCTGAAAACCGAATGATGATTCAAAACGCATTTTTGATTAGTCTATCAACAATAACCAGAGATTTAACTGGATAAAGTCTAATTATACCATACTTACTAGATTTCGCGTTGACCATTCTGAATTTTTACCCATTATTCTTAAGGGTATCACAGTCGTGCTCTAAAAAGTACACGGCACCCTTAGGAATCTCCGAACGTTTGCTGCCTGCTTGCCTAGACTAGTAAGGTTATATTACTTTTTGCAAAATACCCTTCCATGTTGCTTTATATATTCTTCTTTGTATGCCACGTATTTTAATAAATAAATGTGGCAATGATTGCACTAAATTTATTCGCTTATCTTAATTTTATACATCAATGTTTTTATATAAGTTAATACATAATATAGAACCCTTTTGTCTATGTAATGTAACTTGTGCTTCTTGTGCTCTACTAGACGCTCAGATTTGTTGGTTTCCCAGCTTAATACATTAATAGTTGAACATTCCTACTTTGTATAAGCTTTTTTGCTGTGGAATTTTCTTCCTTCGAACTTTTAGATTTTAAGCTCGATCTGTTGCAATTTTATCCCAATCAATAAGCATGGAAATATTCAATTTTTTTTTCTTTCTTTTTTTTAATTACTTAAATTACTGATACCTGCTCTTTTCCTTTTCTTACTTCATTAATTATGATTCAATTTTACATCGCCATATTTTCTAAGGTTTGTTGGTAGGTACATGTAAAAAAGTTACGATTATTGTAAACTTGAAGTACATCAAACAAATAAATATTATATCCTAAGACTTTCCTGTATGCCCCCCAAGTAATTTCAATTGAGCACTCAAACAACTACTGAACTGGCTATGGGATGAAACAGCTCACAGCTGACTGGAGTATAAACAAAAATACAACCTGATAAATTTTTCAAGAAGGCTGATAATTCTATAATTAATTACACATTTACATTAATTTCTTTGTATAGAGTATGTGGAAGTTGTTTATTCATCTATGAAGTGAATTTTCGGTAGGTTCTTTTGTATTTTCTATTTCCGCAATTCCTCACTAAACATTTAAAAAGCATCAGCATCTTTTTAACATCTACCGTTGCAGATACAGAACTTCTTCGAAAAAGGGTAAGAAATCCACAGCTTAGTAATAGGAAACTTCGAATCTTACTTAATTTAAGAATATATAACGTCAAACCAAAACCACCACTTTGTCTTTTTTATGTCATACTTCCCATTGTCATCAAAGATGTTTCATTTTCACATATTCACATATATGCTTGTTTTGCCGTTGCGTCCTTATAATCGGTATGTGGTGAAAATTCCACCACGCTTCATTTTCACGTATTCATATCCAGGCTACGCCGTTCCCTAGTTCTTAGTTCCATATCTGACAGCTGATGGTGTGGTTTTTTGGCGATAAGATTCTGGTGGTGGGGAGATACTATGACAGACTGAGATATTTCTAACTAAAGTGAACTGCTGGCAAGTTAATTGTGCAGTGAAAATAACGGCAAGCATCCTCTAAATACAATGATAAATCACATTTGCTAATATATTATTAATTCATTTCGATTTTCTGTCACAAATATCTCAACGGAGTGATTTCAAATGTGTCGAAGTTCATCAGTCCAAATATTCGTTCTGCAGGCCGAAGTGTTTAATTTACTGCCGATAATTTAGCCTCGTTATTAATTTTATCTTTATTGATTTTGAAGTGCGTGAAATAGCTTAATCGATGTGTACAGTCTAGAATTTTAGCTACACCAAATATGCAGCTAATAGTGGCTATTGTGTCGTCGTCATCGTCGTCCTTGCTCAAGTTTTATAAAAATTTTTCAGTTTATTCGGAATTGGTGAAATTTAATTGTTGTCAGCTTTTCAAGTTTTACTGCAGTAAATGTGAAGATCTCTTGTTGTTTTTGAAAATTCACCAGAGTCCTCAGATTTTTGCCTGATATTCAGGTAAGTTTTTTTGTTTACGTAAAAAGGAATAACAATTTTGTGAAATAAAACGTTGGAAGTATAATTTACTCCAACCATTTCATTTGTCTCAGATCTTTAAGAATAGATTTAATTTCCTACAAGCCTTTAAGATTAGAATTCAAGCTATAGTACAAAACAAAATAACAATATCTTTCAATTTGATAAATCCACATGAATTTTCCACGAATGTGTATAAACACCTTTTAAATGATTCAATATTAATACTGCCAAAAGATAGTGCCCGCTCGTCTCACTATCAGAGGAAGAGTGTTCTACAGATGGGACCTCATGAACAAAGACCGACCTTTTATATCTAGATTACTTAAAGTACGAAGGAAAATCATTAATAAATAATAAAACAAGAGTTAGAGACAACATGATAGAGCCTTGAGAAACACCACAAGTAGTACAAATGAGTCATGATACATTTTCATCTTAAGGAGAGCAGTAAGACAGTTGTGATGAACTCGAAACAAGTATAAAAATTAAATGACCGGAATTACTGTCCTGTGGTACACCGGATGTATCTTCCACCAGTTCGGAAAGGGCACCTCGGAACAAGACTCATTGAATACGCTTGGACAGATAAGACGAAATTCAGTTGACAAAACAGGCAGGGAAACCACGAATAGACCCCTGATAAACAAGAATACGATAATCAATTCTATCCGAAGTGTTGCTAAAGTCAGTAAAAATAGAATCGAAATAGATATATTGCTGCTAGAGCAATAGACGATTCACGTCCTTTCAAACAGAAGGGAGTACCATAAGAGCCATTGTTTTAGAACCATATTGTCGTCTCACGTTGAAGTAACCAGTTTCAGGTAGCAAAGGAGAACCCTAGTGTTTTATTAAAATACCAACGAGATCAGTAGAAAAGTTTACCGTTACACTACGACAATCTGGAAGAAATTATACCATCCAAGAACGTAGACATACTGAGTAATACTCGTTGCTGATGGAATCGAGCTATCGTCGACAGAACACCTCCAGTCGTTAGTAAAGCTGGTCGTCGGTAAATGCGATATCACTGGAAATGTCATAAATATGGCAAATTTTCCATATATTCCAAAAGGGGAGTTTGGAAGGATGTAATCAATGATAATATAAATATTCTTGTGTGGAAGATGTAAAACCACACATAACAATTCCATTTCCTCAAGATATGTATCTAGCCAACTTGCAAATTACCTGTTTCAGTGGCCCTGCTGGGTATTCTGATACCCCGAGCATGGATACTGTATACAAAGTATAGTTACGAAGGAAAGGATAAAATGAAGCTATTCAATCACTTGCACCATATAAGTCACCGCTTACTGATGGTTTTATGTCTATCATGTTAGAGAAAGTCAGAGAAACTGTTATTCCTGGACTAATGATGATTTATAAAATTCGCCTGTATTACTTATATATCCTGTCTGCTTGGAAATAAGTCAAAATGATCTTCATTCTCAAGGCAGGAAAATGCAGTCATACAATCTGGCTACTAGTTAGTAATTCCAGTTTAGTCTCTCTGGAAGTGGAAGGGTTTAAAGCTGTAATTTATCCTGATGATGCCTAGCTACCGTTGGGTAAATGCTTTTCGACCATTACTGAACGGCTGGAGAGTTCTACCAAAGATTTAAAGGTTGGCAACATAAGTCGTGGTCGCAATTTTGACATATGCCAGGTATTTACTCTACCCTATCCAAAATGCTACCGATTTAATTCCTTGTTTTTTTGTAACATGGCATTTAGTGAACCAATGTACATTGTAAAATTGCGTGGTCCTTCGAGCCGGATGCGTTTCACTTATTGTGACAGTAGTAGCTATTAGTACGGTAATCTACTGTAGTGTAGAGGAATTGCTGTTATACGAAAGATCTTGACTGTAAAATGTCAAAATTAGGGTTTATTTTTTAATTATAATTAAGTACTATTATCCAGTGGACATTTTGTCCATTAAAGTTACTTAAAGGACATTTTTGCATGAGCCATATCCCTAAATAAAAACTCCTTTTCTGTCTGTACAACTGATTCACCAATTGCCTAGTCTCCCACTATCACAGGAGAAATTATCAATACGTTAAAAGCTCTCGCCTTCTAATAGAAAATTTCATCCTTGAATAAAAATAGACACGTGTAGGCACGCGAATGACCACTAACCACCTAGTGTGTCCCTGCAGTATGACAATCACCCAGCAGCAAGGACAAGACAACTACTGTCAATGGGGCAGACGAATTATTTGTGCATACATGCAACTGGTTGGTAGTGAATGACTTGCCAGAAATTCTTGGCGTCGTCCGGATGATGTCATTTCGTAATCGTGAAATTGGGTGATACCCTTCAGTGCACGTCCTCCAGTCCACGTTAGGCAAGAAGGGAAGAGTCATCTTTACTTCCGTGAACAATTCCAGTACATGATAAGTTTTTATCCTTTTTGGCCAGGGATGAGATGGCATTGGAACAATTCTTGTTTTGGGATCAATTGCTTCCAGTTCTTACGTCTTTTTGATGCCAGTGGTGTCGTGACATGACGCAAGCGATTATAATGTTTCAGTTGTTTAAAAAGCAGGCTTTTAAGTGATAATCAGTGTAAAGTCACCTGCATGAAAAGCAAATAAAATCGCGCAATTAAATTAATGCTTAGCACACGTGAGCTGTGGATACTATACGTTCCTTCGGCCAGTCGTCCAAACGATTGCTAATTGTACAGAAAATTGCAAAACAAAAAAAACGTGTGTCATTGAAGTGTGATAAGTGTTTCCGCATGTGTTGCTGATGCCTATGCCGCTGGTGGGTGTGCTTGTCTAGCGCTTCACATTTGTCGTCTTGATTTGCTTTGAATTAATTTCAAGTGCACGCTAATTAGGCATTTTTATAGTTGTGGTTTTTTATACTTTCTCCTTGGAGCTCGCAGCGACCAGGTGGTTATCATCTGTATCTATTGAATTTTGATATAGAGTATACACCACGTGCTGCCCACATATTGGTATCATCTAAACCATATTAAAGCTTCGTTTAAGAACATTCTACATTGGCTTAGATCAAATCATATTCCGTGCGCCAGAAATTCTACTATTAACAAAACTTTTATCACGATCCTCCTACTTTCGCTGCTCGTGTCCCGCACAAATGTAGATCAATGTTCGGGTAATAAATCATATAAAATACGTTCATGCAGCGTTAAGTAATTTTCCTTCGTCTCAACTGAAACATATCTTGCTCCAAGTGGAGTTAATCAATAAGCTGCGATCTGTAAATCTCTCAAGGTCATCTGCTTCACGGTTTCGGTCGAAAAAATTTTGATTTACACGCTATAGAGGGAATCAATCCTTCTAAATTGTTTTGTCTTGCCTTCTTTTTACTCTCTATCGCTCTTCAGAGTGTCGCTTTTTTCTACCTACCATGCAGTACCCCACTCTTTAAATTTTCCCTATCAGTTCTCACAGTGTAATCAGGAGCCTATTTAGTTGATTAAGCTTTCGTTGATCGTCAAGCTTTTTAGCATGCTCAGAAATAGTAAAGGCGGCGTTCGGCTGATCAATCCATTTTTGCATTCATCAGCGAACTATCGTTAGATCCAGATACAGTGCAGTGTTGGTTTCTTTTCTTATCGGGATTTGTCTTACCCTTCTATTATTTGTTTTGTCTTACCGCCTGCTATTACTATACTTGACTCAGTCGCGTGTTTCTTTTCCTCCCTTATAAGTCCGTCAATCATGAATATAACGAGCAGTTTTAACTCGGCACTCATTACTAAAGAGTCGATGGTTTTACGTGCGAGATTACTGTCTAATTGGGTTCACAGTGTTTAGATATCTTTTTCACGTGCTTTGACGTATTTTAATGTGCTGTTCTTATTTGAATAGAGTGCCAAAACTTAAATCCTCCACCGATTGATAAAATATTTTTGGGTTTCAAATTAAGGATCTTGTTTCTGTTTTCCTGAGGTAAGCAACTTTTAACAATTTCTGGTCTCTGAAATTGTGACGAATTTTTAGCCGTTATCGACACATCATACATTAAGAGTTTTTTTTTAAGTAGAATTTGGTCACTTCTTCGAAATATTTTGACGGTCTCCGCAAAAAACCCCCTTTTCCAGAAAATGGCTTCGATTGTTAGAATTTTGTGAGTTCCCCGATTGATTTATATCACTTCCTCTGTTTACTTCTCGTCTTTCAAGAATAAATTCGAAAAGTATGCCTTCTTTATTCTTCAAGTTTTTATTCAGTATTTTATTTGTACGGGGGTTCCGAAAATTTCTATACAAATAAAAAATAACGACACCGATCAAGTTATAAGTACCAACCAAGTACTCTGCTCCTCTTGTGTAGATTTCTGATCGATTATTTAATTGCAAAAATGATGTGTGAAAATTTTATAATGTATGGAAATATCGATGGGGGAATAGGTCAGTGACGCATTTCAACACAATAATGCTTCACGATATGAGAACAATTCCCACGTACCTATGTCGTTTTTATAAATGTGTGTTGAGAGCGGCGAATTGCATCCGATTTGCTATATTACACGACCCTAACCCATTGGATGGAAGTATAGCCTTGCTAGTGTTTTTTTAAAGCAAATGTATCGATGTTCCAGGTGTGCCAATAGAATCCGGACATAAAAGTGTCGAATTAGTAAATGAGTGTGTTAGATAAAGTATTATATTCAACTTAAACGACCCGTCCTGAGTTCTTTTAGTAAATAGGGCTGCGATCATCGCCTCAATTCTTTTCTTAAACCGCGAGCACGCCATCTTCAACTGCACCTGGCTTAAAGCCACAAACGCCAAGTCAAAAACAGCCCACAGGAATTCCACATTGAGTTGTTTGGATTTATTGGTAACTGTAAAATCCTTCAGCCCCTAAACGGCCCCTAAATCCCTAATTTTTCGAATTTCGGAGCTCTTGTCATCTTTTTTTTTTCTGATCTCTTGATTCGTTTTTGTAGCACGTGCTATTAGATAGTTTAAGTAACCACATCCCAAGACATCGTTGGCCGGTATTATTGTCACCTCCGTTGTGAATGTCTCCGGATCATCGCTTCGGACTTGTTAGCCATGGAGTTTGCTAACAGGAAGACCGACCGAAGATCCAGTGATTTTACTCGAATCAGCCCCACTTTTTTTAGTAGGCGACCCCTTGTTCTTAGTCTTATCTTGTTGAAGAAGAAATTCAGTTGGTAGTCTACTTTATTTAGATTTTGTACCGAGATATGGGTTCGCATGCGAAAAGCTTTATCTCAGTTTCAAATCTCTATTTTTTTTATTGGTTTTTACTCGTAAAATCTGTCAGAAAATGAAATTCGTGACTGAGATAAAGCTTTGCGGCCGTCGTCGGTTCTTTAGTAAAACTCTTCACTTTGGCACGATAAGGCCATTGTTTAGGGCACGGATGTCGTTAAGAATTATCTTGGTTAGTACTCCTTGGAAAAGTAGCCGACGAAGATCTTGATCCTGGAGTGAGGAAGGAAACTTATTAGCTTGGCTGTCGATTTCAATCATTTCGCGGTAGCCTTATCTTCGCAGGTGGAGATCTATCATCCCATTCCTCACACCCTTTCTTCAGTATTTTTTTGGCAAAAAACTGTCGGTCCAAAACTTTTACTATTTTGCTGCGTAATATGCAGATGTGCCAAAGCCGTACACCTGAGGGCTGTTCATAGAGTTGGAAGGCCACTTTGAAGGCCCCTTTAATTGCTCCTAATTCAGAGATCGCTTGCAGCGCTTTTTTCCCCGCGCCACTTAGCTCGTTCTTCTAGATTCGGTAGTTCTGATGGGCTTTACCGTAGAAAGGCTAAATTCAAGCCGGAAATTATCTAGTGTCCCAGAGTCCACAAACCAAGGACTAGATACACGCAACCCTCGGAGTGTGCTGTTCGACCCTACCCTAAGGGAATCTGGTTCGGGCCACTTGTTGGTTATTCGAGGCTATCCTGATAGTGATTGATTGTATAGCGCCCGTTTTTTCTAATATGAGTACAGTTCACATCCTTCGTTGAATCATGATTCCTGAATGTGTCCGATGTCTAGTAATGAATATACAATCCCACCTTATGACAAGTTTTCTGAATATCCTCCAACATCGCTAGTGAGATGTATTGCCCAGTAGAGGAAAACTTTCGTTGACGTCCCCTTTTGAGTTTTGATAGCTCCAAGAGTAGATGAGCTATCTGCTCTTTAATAGACTACCCATCAGAACCTCTCTCTTTCTTTGAATTTCAGTTCAGATATTTTTACTTAGTGACTTCTTTCTGTTTCGATATTTTGTTAAGGAACGCACAGCGGATTGGCTCTAGTTCATCCACAGTCAAGAGATTTTAAAGGCAGTATGTCCACAGTGACTCCGAAGATTATCTTTCTATATATAGGATCTGTCTTTCACTGTTCAAGATTTTTTCTGTTTCGATTACTATTATCTAAGAATTTATCGGATTCAATCTTCACAGTGAGATTTTTTTTTTCTTTTTAATTTCAGAGTTTTCCAAAGGTTGCCGAAAATGAGCACCCACGACAATTTCATGAGCAGGCGAAACTGTAAGTCATCTGTAGTTTGGAGTTCACATATAAACGATTAAGCACCTCCATAACTTATTCCACCTTGCCTTGGGACACACCCTTTTTCTCAGCGGTTACAGTTGCTTCGAAAGATTTTGTCAGCCGACCCGAAACTGCAACGTTGCGTGGTTGAAATAGCAGCAGTGCTTACGGGCGCGTTATCGTGTAAGAGCAGTACTTTTCGGGACAGTATGTCCTTATTGGGTCCAGTGCCAATCACGCACATATTCGTGAAGCTTTTAAGCTCTCTCTTGCTAAATGCATTTTTACATACATTTTACTCACCAAAAGTTTTCTATTAAAGGTGGCAGCGAACCTGTTATACTCCCGAGAATATTTTTTAGCCAATTCGTTGTATTTTTTGCAACTTAGTCTGGGAGAAGTAGGCAAACTGCTTTGCATGTAAAGGGAACCTTGATAGTATCTTCCTTCGCAGGTGCAAAAATAAGATTTTTTTCCACACTCTTAAGGAGAAAGAAAATGAAACTGATGGGCCCGTAAGAGGTAAGGCCTTTTCTTCACCTTAGGTATAAAGATTACTCTGACGTTTTCCAAATTAGGGGTATAAACCCTAAAGAGTAGTTGACTGTGAAAGTAACTCTAGCTCACCATGCGCCGTATGGAGGCAGTTTAACACGTTCAGGGTGGTATGCACCACCGGTGGCTCATACGAGAATCTTCTGACAAACCCCATATAAGATAAGAAAGCTCTCTCATTAATAAAGCGCTGTCATCAACGTGTTAAAGTCTTGATCATCGCCTTCATGATCTTTCTCAGGTTTAAAAAAGAAAATCTGGAAGGCTGTTTAACAAAAGTCGTTTTTAATGTTGCAGTGTATACTGAGGACTCAAATCTAGATGACACAGAAAATATGGAAATTAACACAAGAGCTTTCCAAGTTAGTTTTTAATTTCGCTTTTAATGTGATTCAAGGAAGCGGGGTCTATTTGTGCTAGAGCTTATCTAAACCCGATGTTAAGTTATCTTTTAAATTCTGGAGCACTAAGGTCTATTTACATTGAAGTAATCAGAGTAGGTTTTTATTCTTCTGGATTGAGTCATTGTATTACATTGATCATGGTCGGGGAATTTCAAGCGAATGAGGGAAATGACCCGCACAAAGATATAAAGATTGGCGTTTACAATGACCCCATTTACTGTTGGTAATTTTTATGTACCCGAAGTTTAATTGTATTTTATGACTTCTGTTTTTATTATCTTAATATTTATTCGGATTTATCTTGTTTCTTAGCTTTGTTAATTCTTTTATATTTGGGTCAGTTTTACACTTTCCTTGGGTGATTTTCCTTGGTGACTTACAAAATTAGGTTGTTTAGTACCTGTCCCATGTATATCAGGTATTGAATGACAATGCAATCATTTGCAGTTGATTTTAATTTTTCAAGAAAACACGTATTCTTTATCTTATAGAAAAGGCTTGTGTCATGCTTACCCCTTTAGATAGTTTATCTATATTTACCGCTACGTAATTATTTATTATTATTTTTCAAGTATGAGTAGTTCTAATTAAGGTTTTTTTAATGCGATGATAATATTAAGATTTTTACAATTTTTCAGGTTCTTTGACTGGTAGATCCCTTTCTTAGATATCCAGAGTGAAAAAGGAATTCCGCTACAAATTCTCAATGATGAGTCTAAACTGTTCTATCACGAGCTCATAGCATTCCGGCCATAATTTTAATTTTAAAAGAATTTTTAACGTTTGTTGGTTTGTTTTCGTTTTACATACATAAGGAGTTCCTAACAAAAGGACCCCACATAAATTACAATAATATAAAATGACCGACAGGAATTGGATTAAGGTCAATACAAATCCATCCCCCAACATAATCTCTAATTCAAAATTCGACAGTTTGCCTATGATAAATGGAAAACACATTGAAAATGGTCACCACCAATCTGGAAAAACCAGGAACTCTTGCAGTTTCATGTTGGCGTTAAATGGTAAGAAAGGAAATTTGTGTTTTTTCTGTTTCTTTTTTGATATTTTAAAAGTTTTTAATGAATAGAATTTTTGTATAAAACAAACCAATAACAAAAAATTTCCAATTCCAGAGAGAGTACCAGCTCGTTTGGTACTGTATTTTTTATCATGGTCCGGATTCTTGGTATCGTTCATGATGCGTAATGATATCAACTTTGCGCTAGTCGCAATGGTGCGAACGAATACCACTTTGAATCCGAATACCTTAACTCCAGTATTGTACAACACTAGCGGCCTCATAAATGGTACAACAGACCAAGGTGGTAATGGAAATTCCATTGGCGTTATAAGTGTAAGTACCAAGACAAGAACATCTAACATAATATATACTCTTTTTTTTGGTTACAATCATATTTTTAGTTTCCTATCATAGCACTTAGAGTAGTCGTTAGTATGGAGTTTCGAGTTAAACTGAAGAGCTAGAGGCAAATATACAAATCTAGTTCTTTGTCAGTTTTATACCCAGGTTGAGTCATAGCACCCAAGTTAGTACTTCATTAATTAATTCATAAAACAAGGGCTATTCTTGGACTTTTATTGGATTACTACTCTGTATGATTCTAGTGCATTTTAATTAACAGCAATAAGTGGCTGTCGCCAATTAAATAAATTTACTATTATACATTTCCACTGACAAGACTATCAATGCCTTGCTTTTCGAATAGACGCAATTGCTGTTAGTTATTTAGTACCCCGCAGTAGCATTTTAATCAGTTGCATATCACTTCGTGGGATTTATGCACCTGTGGTTGTAAGGTCGGCCGAATGACCGGAGACAATTTTTTTTTTATAATTTCTACATCAGGTGAATATTACAGATTCACTCGTTCTGAAATGTTACTTATGTTGTAGCAATTACTTTGGAATTTCTGATGAATCTGACAATTCTCATGATGTACTCTTCCGATTATATGGCTTGTCTTCTGGAAAAAATTAAATTGATCACGAAATGTCGTCAGTGGGTGTTATATAATAACCGCAATTATTAAAATTAGTTGTTTTTTTTCTGAGAGCAATTAATGAGGTAATGATAGCAATTTTGTTGTTGATTTTTGTAAAAAATGCATAATTGGATCGATTCCGTTTTCAATGTCGAATTGAGGGTAATTCTTGGATGTCGCAGAAACACACGAAAAATCGAATCGACCGAAAATAATTCCCTCCCTGCCCCTTGTCTACCAGTCAGTCAACATCACCAGAACATAGTTCCTGCTGAGAAAAAGGACCTGCTATGGTCACCCTATTGCACTACTTGGTCATATTCGTGCTGTGCTGACGATGACCAAGCCCACGATTCACCTCAATTGCCTGAGGGTGAAAGAGTGGGCATCACACCGTTGACACGAACACACACCGGTCCACAACCTTCTAAACTAGGAGTTTACAAGATTTTGCATGGGTCCCTATCCCTAAGTTTTCGCGGGGAAGGTTAGCCTCTCGTTGGACCAGCAAAGCTTAACTGATGTAGGGAGCACCTTCTGGGCGTGCCGCGTGCGCGACCTTACGGCCTGATCTCGTTCGACTCTATTCCAATTGTTCAAAACAACGTTCTTTTTAGGTATCATTTATTTTTGGTTCTTTGAAATTCAAAATTTTCTGGCACTTATTGGAGCCTACAACTCTATTCTTGCGATTAAGTTTTTACTCTTTAAAATTTTTTTGTAGAAATTCTAAATTTTTTCGTATTTTTTACACTTTGGACTTCTACATATTGCTTAGAAATAGACTACTGTTAGGTTTTTGCTTAGTTAGTATAAACGGGTTTATGATAGGTTCGTAAATCGGTTTAACATTTCTTGTATAAACTCTGTGAAAGTTACTCAAAGATCTAGACTAGATTAGATTGGAATTCACTGTCTTTTACCTATGCAATAAGTAATTTTTTGTTTTATTTCATTCTATAGGCTGTCGAAGAAATGGGTGAATTTGACTGGTCATCGACAACAAAAGCTGCTATTCTTGGATCTTTTTACTGGTGCTATGTTTTATCTCAGGTAAGTACGAATTATGTTATTATAATGTTTTTCATTTATTCAATCTGAAAACCCATCCATATAAGCATTTCCTAATAATATGAATATTAAAGGCATGAATTTTACTACATTATTATTAACTTTTAACGTATATGTATAAAAGCAGCAGATCGATCATTTTCTCTTTTTCTCTGGTCCCTTCTACCACGATTTAACCCTTTCGCTATCACGAGCGACTATAGTCGCTCTCTCCATCAGGTGTGTAATTTTTTTAGAGCGAGGCAAAAATTATCTACTATTAACAAAGGAACAAATTTTTTTCGAAGCCGAATGCACTCGCCGAATGCACTTATGGCGAGGCGTTTCCGTCACAGGAAGGTGGAAAAGACGCTCATTGTGAAAAGGTTAATAATACTAACTTACTGCTTATAAAACGAAAGTCAACCACCTAGGGTAATCCTGATTACAGTTCTATAGATTTAGATGCTTTATTTGTTGAGGTTAACTGGTACTAGTGGGAGACCTTGTATCAATTAATAAATCCAAAACCAATTCCATGCTGCCGGGATCCATTCCTGCGCCTTTATTTTTTTATGTTTTTAAACAATATGCTCAATTGTATTACATTCTCTTATGCATATAATGCACAGTAGTTTTTCTGCAGACCTCTTGATCTTATCGGAGAGCGGATATAAGGATAGGGTAAATAAAATTGGCGCAGAGGTTTTAACAAAAAAAGTAACGCTTAAGAGTGTGAAATACCATTAAGTTCTTTTGGCTTCGCGATATTTGTTGTGCCGTTTAAACAAACTAGACAACCTCGATGTAATGTCATTAAATGAAATATGATTCGCAGTGCTCCTAGAGGGACGTTTAATCCACATTAGAAGGAGATGCCTTGAGCTAAGCTAAAAGTATGAAATACTAGACTTTATTCCTAGAAATATCCAGCGCAACGGTTTCGCACTCACGGAAGTTTGATCTTTTCTAAATACTCTATTTTTATTATAAATAATCACAAATCCTTAATCATGCATGCAAGTGTGAAAATTGAATGAAATGAATTCCATGTCACTCGTAAAAAAGAATAACTTTTGCAGGTTGTTGGTGGCGTGGCCACACAGTATTTCGGTACGAAAAACGTTTTCGGCTGGTCACAGTTTTTTACGGCCGCGTGCAGTTTAGGCATTCCGTATGCAGCTGAACTTCACTATGGTGCTCTTATAGGATTAAGGTCTATACAGGGTTTTGCTTCAGGTTTAACATGGCCAGCAATGTATGCGCTAGTCGGTTATTGGATCCCACCAATTGAACGCAGCCGATTCATGTCAAGCTTCCAAGTAAGTAACAACTACTAAGTTTTTTTTTGTATATTTTGTTCATAACTTGAGTAATATGCTTACAAATTGTGCAGGGCTTTAGCATAGGCATTGGTTTGACCTATCCACTTTGCGGATTTATCATAAACCACTTTGGTTGGAGGTATGTGTTCTACACAACTGGAACAATCGGCATGCTATGGTGTGTTATGTGGTATTTCCTGGCATTTAACACACCATCACAACATCCCAGGATATCGAGAGATGAGTTGGAGTACATCGAGATGAATGTAAGTCCAGAGATTAAGGACGGACAGGGCATGAAAGTGCCATGGAAATCGATATTCACCTCCTTACCAGCCTGGGCGATTGGAGTAACAACGTTTGGACGAATCTGGGTCCACTACCAATTCATTATGTCCGGTCCGCTGTACATGAAATATATCCTGGGTTTTAGTATCCAGTCGAATGGATTACTATCCGGGACACCATTCCTGTGTTCATATATTTCGTCGGTGTTATTTTGTTATGCGGCAGATTTTCTAGTTCAACGAAAATACATGACACTAACGAATGTTCGAAAGCTGTTCACCGCCATCTCACAAATCATTCCGGGTATTCTAGTATTAGCCATTGGTTACATCGATGACAACATTGTCCTGGTGATTGTCATTTGGTTTATAGCAGTCACCCTAATAACAGCATCTTACGCGGGTGCCATGGCCAGTATAGTCGACATTGCGCCAAATTTAGCTGGACCAGTTCTTGCCTTTGCTCAAACTATTCATATGACGGCATCATTTTTATCCCCAGTTATAACGGGATTTATTGTTACAAATGAGGTAGGAAGAAAGATAAAAACTTTAAAAATAAAATAAGGGAAATGTATATTTTTTTACCCAATATAGAATTCCATTACTCAATGGCAGTATGTCTTCGGCGTTGCCTCTGTGATCGCTATATGTACTTATGTCATGTTCCAAATATTCGGCACCGCTGAGATACAACCATGGAATTATCCGCGCAAGAAGCTACTCTCTGAGGAAAGTGGTATGCTCCAACAGGAGGAACAAACCAATACCAAGGACGAGGAATAAACGTTACTTAAAATCTCTTTACATACTCTCTGCACCTCTACATCTTAAAGTAGTCCTAGTTAAGGTCATTTCTTTTGTTTTGCTCTTTATTTAATATTTTTGCTCATTTTCTTGTGGAACCTTGTACAAAGTTAGTTAAGTGGTCACAAACTTTAGGTTTTAAGACAATAAGAGGATTTAGGATGGCTGACACAAACAACATTGGCAGGCACAGCCATTAGACATTTAATGCTACAAAAAGGAGGCGATAGAGCAACTTGTATTGCTACTAAAGAATGTCTGTTATGTGATACTAGATTAGATAGAGACCGTTACTGAAATTAAACAAAAAAAAGAACAAGAAGTCCGTGTAAAAACCTAAGAATTGTCTGTTATAATGGAACCTACATACCTAGGTTTACTGTAAAATACATACGAAGAAGCTTTAAACTCAAAATGTATATGTTTTCTACATGATTTTTTTACTTAATTTTATACATAGCGATGAAATCGTGCACTATTTACTTTTTTGGTGCAATTAGAAAAGCGGCCAACGCAATTCTTAGTTACTTTTAGTGGTTAACCTTTTGAGAAAACTAGAACACTTTGGATTACCAAAGTAACCAAACTTTATTGTACCAAGACACATGTTTTCGCATCTAGCAAATTCTGGCATACACCTAAAATCATCAAAACTAGGAAAAAAATATTTATTTTTCTACATAGATTTAAAATGTTGATAGAATATAGTAGCAGTTGGTTTAAACATCTTTTGTTCTGTTTCTTTAGGAAAGAGACACAATCAAAGAAAAACGAAGCTGTAAGCAGGTATCTGATCCCCAAATAACTACTGTAACCACGGTGATGGCTATCTGTCATGACTATGAAATCATTAAAGAATTTAAACAGCCCAAAGATTTTGTTAATAATATTCTTCAGATCATATCCGTAATTGCTTTCTTAAGTACAGCAACAAGTCACCGTTACAATGCTGGACGATGATATAAACTGGTGCCATCGAATAAGTCGCTCAGTTACAGAGAAAAGGAAGCTGCCTGGTAATGTCTAGAGGAATAGTTTTGAAACGATATGAACTTGTCGGAAAACTCGCTTCTAGCATACTCAGCGACCTTCCGTTTTCTACAAACCGCACATACATGAGTCCAATTTGTTGCTCGGTTCCAGATTATCAATGCTATTGAAAGGTATCTTTGGCTTCGTTCCGGAAAATAAAGAAATCAAGGGATGCGCAACACCCCTGTATTCACAAAATATATAGCTCAAAACCCAGAACTGTATAATCTGCATTGAATTCTACACTCCCAAAAAGTGACAATAAATTTACCCCTACTGCGCAACACCCCTGTATTCACAAAATATATAGCTCAAAAACCAGAACCAGAATTTTTTGCGTGTGCTCGTCGTTCTATTCCCTTTCGATTGAATCTTTTTGCATTTAGCTCCAATTAATTTAAAAATTTCAGCCAAAAAATATTTCTATGATTTTTGTACAATTCGGTAGAAATTTTATTTGGACACGGCTTTGACGTCAATCGAAAGAAGCACATCGAGAGGCTCAGAAAAAAATATCGCGAGACGTTCCTATGTTCACAAATGATAGACTCAAAATCAACAAAAGCAAAGTTGTGGCATTTCTCGCTCAAATTTTCTGCGTACACTTATGAGTGCATCCACTTTCGATTCGGGGCCTTCGTGCTCAGATCCGGCGAAATTTGAAATTTTGTGCAATAAAATGTCTGGGAAAATCGATCTGAGAAAAAATAACACCCACCGTGCGGCGCCTCCGTGTTTCCGAAATATAGGCATAAAAACATTGTTTACTGTACGCATAGAGTTTCGTAAAGCTATTTTCGATTACTCATGTTTTGCGGCTATATACCACCTATGACACCTTTCCCTAGAAAGGGAATAACACAAATAATCATTTCTTATGTAGGAATCACTGCGAAGAATCTGAAAACCTTTTTTTGAAAATTATTTCGATGCGAATCAGAATTTCAGTAGAAACTCACTTTTTTCTATTGCGAATGGATGTTTCAAGGAAGAAAGGCCTATGGAATCGGTAAATCAGCGAAAATTTTGATAACATTTTAATTTTGATTTATGTCAATTTGAAAAGAGTTCATCTTTCGAAAGTTTGTTAAAAAAGGAGTTATCTAAAATGGAATGTTATTTTCGTCATTACTAAAAGGCTAAGAATTTTGAATTATGTATGCAAAAACTCTTTAGGTTGTTGATCTTCTATTTGAGGTGAAAAACAGTACGGCGTGACTCCTTTATTCGCCCACAAATGCCAACGGAAATTCCAGGTCCTCTAAAAATTCCAAGCCAGCACAGCCTGGACGCCTACCATAAATCTTGAAAAGCTGCTTGCTCCCAAATGTGGAACCTTGGTGTAAATCGAAGTTTTGGCTTATTATTTGAAGGTTGATTATGGTAAGTTTGAGTCCATTTTGAATAGCAATTTTATGGGTACATATGGAAATTATCCTTGTTTGGGGATACGTTTCTTCCATTTTGGACAAGGATAATAGCCAGGGACAATGAAAAGACTCTTAAACTCCATTTTTCTTGAATAAAAAGTGTCTCACCCTTTCCGTCCAAGATTTTTTCCTAGCAGGGAATAGATGCAAATGTCCTCAGAATTAATATAATTTCGCGCAAAAAAGTGTCTACGCAGCCCCATGGGCTGGGAAAGCACCCAGAAGTGACACACACAAGATATAGTCTAAAAAACAGAATTGGAAGCCCATCGATTTTTCTGCGCAGAACCGTTGAACCCAAATTTTTGTACGTGTACTTTGTACGCCATTCCGTTTTGATCGAGCCCTTCCGCGCTCAGGTTCGATAAATTTCAAAACTTAATGCAAAAAATGCTTACGTCATACGTAATCCATAGGAAATGTTTTTTTGACGTAACGGAAAATTACCCCACTGCTCGGCGCACCTGGATGCGTAGGCATAGTCCAAAAACTATTATTGGACATTTTTGGGCGCCCTAACGTTTAGATCAGTCTATCTGAGTAGAATTCTCGCCAAATTTTGTGCTCGCACTCGGCGGATCAGTTCCTTTTGATTGAAGATATTGGCATCGTTGCATATATTCAGCCTTATCGCCGTATCCGTTCTGAATGGTTTTTGTTATTGCTTTACAAAAAAAAATACACAGTTTCGGAACTTTTTGCGTTCGGGATGGATACGACAATAAGGCTGATTATAAATGATCCCACGAATGACTGTAGCAGATTCCTGAATTATCGTGAGAACATCGGATTGATTACGCAGGTTGTTTGATAACCGCAATTTGTATGCATGGCCGCTGAACACCTCCCTACCCACTTAAGCTTTGATCTATGCTATTTCACTTTGGGGTCAGACTGATTGTGTCATGACTTGCCACCTGTGAATGATTAAAACATCATGCCATCAGCATCCCTCGGAAATGGTCGGAGGAACAAAATAGTAAAATTGTCACCCGAATACCCAAGCTCCATTTTATCACCAGCACTCTTTTCACACCGCTTCATCGTTGAAGACTTTTCAGTAGCTCTCTGTAAGAAAACTCTTTGCTTGAGGTCTTCGACTTGGTGGCCGCATTTTTCTCAATGCGCGAGTGAACATATCTTCGTCATCCATACTAATGAATGGACATATCGACATCTGAGACCTTTTGCAGCCTTCTACCTGTTCTATTGGCTGTTTTCTTCGTTGTCATCATCATTGTCATACGCACAGGTCCCATTCCTTACCTCCGATTCGTAGTTGTTGTTGTTTTTTTTATACTGTGCTGTGTGCTCTGCTTTTTCATCTCAAGAAGCATTACTTAAGTACCGGCGATAAAAACTTCCCGCGGACTGGAAACGTAATCAAAATCCAGACAACAATCCCAACTCTATTCTTCTTCGGCTTGAGATACTTTTCATCTGAAGAGTACAGAATGATGGTATCTGATGTGCTTTCGCCGATCCCGCCAGGTAAACTCTACGAGTTGTTTGTATTGCACACAAAAAGTTCGAATTAGCAGCCTTCAGGTAAAACGTTTAAGAATTCGTTACTCGGATGCCGACAAGTGAATAGATTCGTGGTGGGCATGAAGAATAGGGAGGGGAGGAAGTCTCAAGTGAAGTAACAAGTTTTCTTTCTTACAAAATTCTGAATGAATTCCTGAGCCCATTGACAAAAATGGCATCAGACTGTCGTAGATGTATCTGGTTCGTTTATGGTAATTTCACAGCAGGCACTGGAATTTTAAGTATTAGGATTAGGTCTAAAGTGGTGCAGGATTTTTTCAATAGCCGGAACTTTAAAGAGCACTAGAAAAAATATTTTATTAATTCAACCTATAAAGGATACAGTTCTAAGGGTATTTTGAGAGATAAAATTAAGAAAGGATCCATGGATGCAATTCTAGTCCTGAAGGCGTCATTGTGTAGCGGAAAACTATATGCTTCAAGTGAGAGGGAAGGGACTTCGTCATTATAATAAAATGTGTCTTCTCTATTTCTCAGTGGATTTATTTTTTCTAAGGTCTTAACAAACTGCGTGTATTGAGACCAATAAAGGCGCAACGTATACGATCTTGCGATAGAAAACCATCTTCTGGATCTCTTGATTATTGAAAGATTTGAAGTGAAATATCTTTCAGGTAACAGATTGGCTATTCCATAGAGATGGAAAGAGTTTAGTAGTCCTAAAAATCGTCCTGGCGCTGGTTTCCCATCATCAGTAAAAAGACATGGAACCTAAAGGGGGGGAAAATTCTAGATAAATATTAAATATGCGACATTAGGAGAGTACGGATGGATGGCACACTCTTGGATCGTAATCAGATAGATTTTAGCAACAGAAATCTTTTGTTTGATCCCACGCTAGTTAAAATTAGCATTTAATTGTCCTGTTAATTAGAGTAATATTACAAGATTCAATATGCAGTCAGTCTTGCCTTGTCTCTAGATCAAACGAAACGCGTTCGCCGTCAATTTGTCAAAATTTGGTAAATATTCTAACATTAATAAATTCGTAGAACGAAAATTTCCAAAATTCCCTCTGCATAAAAATGTCTTGTGTGTTTCACCAAGTGCTCAGACAAGATTCCATCAATATGATTTTGTCAAAGTTTTATGTGATATTGATTTAGGTTACTTCAATTACTTGACTGGTTTTTTGCAAGGCTTTTGACAAGCTTTCTTATAAAGTATTTCTGTTGAAATTGCAACATCTTAGCTTTCCTACACATTTCGTTAATTGAATTGAATCTTACTTAATTGCTCTAAAGAGTGTTGATGTCTTTTTTGATGTGCCGCAGGGTAGTCACTTTGGACCTCTGCTACTTATATTATTTTTAAATAATTTGCTTCTCCTTCCTCACAATTCGAATGTTTTGGCGTATGTCTTTCTATACAAAGTTTGCTATTGACTATGAACTCCAAATTGGTATAAACTCCAAATTGGTGTCTCGATTAGATGTTATAGGTCTGTAGAACTTGGTATTACCTTTGACTTTCAGCTTACTTAACTCGACCACATATCGATAATAGAATCAATCGAACGAATTCTACGCTTGGTTTTATTTAACAGCAGCCCATTCTTGACTTTAATATGATTCTTTGGATGTCTCATGCTTCAATGTTCATATTTATCGCACTGAGGCTGTTCAGAGGCGATTTCTTCGCTTTGTTCTTTGTAGACTTCCTTGGAACAACTATGCGACTTCCATCTTATGTTGATAGATTGTAATTTTTGGATATGGCTTCTCTTTTCAAACGTAGGGAGGTTTCATGCTTTTGTTTTTTTGTCTTTTTTTGTTTTTTTGTTTATATAATTTAATTTTTT
>QYTT01088145.1:72659-82661 GCA_006980735.1 Dasypogon diadema | reverse complement strand
ATGAAATTTTCAATTTTATCAGTTATGTAAATATTAATAGGAAATACTGCAAATGGTAAATATATATAAAAAGAAAGAAATTCGTTTGTACCATCGAACATTACTTAAAAAGGCACAATATAATTCCTCCGATTTTATTTTGTTCAGTGTGTGGGTCATGGTTTTATATCAATATCAAATCAAGATGATAAGATGGCATGTAAACACACATTAAAATCGATTTAGGAAGAATTAATTCAACAATCTTGTGCTGTACACTTCACATTGGAAATTAATAAGTTTTCTCAGTGTATGTACTACAAAATACTTTAAAGTGCCCCGGTCCCCTTACCACTGCTTCACTATAGGGGCCGCACTGACGTTAGATGAATAGTTCTAGCGTAGAACGCGTTTCAAAGAAGACATTCTACGGTTTAACGGAAGTATAAGTAAAGTCTCTATATACAGTAATCGTTGAAATACAAACAGCCAAAGCTAGAATTTTGGTAAAAAAAATGCTTCACTTCTGATTAAAATGTGAAATATCTCAAAAAGTTTCGCCATTATTCTTTTTAGTATTTTATCTTAAATGAAGAACATGTTTGTGTACTTTTGCCTGTTCTTTGCTTCATCACTTTTCTTTGAACTCTAACACAGGAATTTCCAATACATAAAATGGAGCAAAAAAAAACGATTCAAATTTGGTATTATACTTTATTTATTCAAAAATATATTACTAGATTTCGTATAAACTTAGAAATTAAATTCAGTCCAACTTAAAATAATTTAACATGTTCACGAACAAATTAAAGCTTTTACTGATGCATACTTTTTGGTTGCCAAACAGCAGTGTGGATTTAGGCCAAAACATAGTATTGTTTCGACTCTTCTTCATCTGGTTAAATACCTTAGACGGAATGTTGAACAAAGGTAGTAGTAGTAAACTTTTCGAAAGCTTTCAATTCAGTTGATTTCTTTATACTTTGTGGTAAGCTAGTGAGACAGTTCAATTTTAGTAAGTCGACAGAGAGTTTTATATTGCCTGCAATAGTAAGCAAACCACTATGTTCAGTGCAACTTCTTCAAAGCTGTTAGAACTTCATTCGGGTGTTCCGCAAGGGTCTATTTTGGGTCCTTTCTTATTTGTGATGTATATAATTGACATCGTTTCTGTTCCTAAACGTTGCTCCTTTTTACTATATGCTGATGATGTGCAATTGTTTTAACCATCATCCAGTTTTGGCGTCACTACCGATATTGATAATTTTAATCATAATCTGTCTCGTGTATATAGCTGGTCACTTCAAGACAAATTATCCTTAAATCCTAATAAAACACAAATTACAGTTCTCTTCAATCGACGAATTAATGTTATATCTTTTCCATGTTTTTACTGAATTGGTGTACGCATTGAATTTAAGTTGGCATGTTAATTAATTGTCATCTGAGCTGGGAAAGTCATATCAACGCCACGGTTTTCAAGGTTTAACATGTCTTGAGAAGCTTGTGGCCTCACGCGGATTACACGCCACAACTTCTACGAGAAAGGCTTTCCAATGCTCTTTTGGTCCCTATTATTACTTATGGTGATTGTTTTTACTGTAATATTGACGGCTTGTATCGTAGAAGACTTAACGTTGCTTTCAACGAATGTATTGGATATGTTTTTGGTCTTAGAAGATACGATCATGTTTCTCATGTCTCTATGCATATTCTTGGGTGCCGGCTGGATCAGTACTTGAATTAAAGGCTTCGTATTATGATGTATAAGGTAATTAAGAACCAATGTGCAGAGTTTCTTTCATCACTTCGTACAAAACTGCTGTTACTTCCTGTCATAGTTTTCTATTTAGTTCACGCACTTTCTTTGTTTATGGGGTTGCGGCTTGGAGTAGTTTACCTGTTCATCTTCGGACTATCTTCGGAGTTTCAGGTTGGAGGTTTTAACATGTCATGTTATGAACTTTATATTCTCTTTTTATATATTGGGCATTTCATTACTTTTTACTATAACATTTGAACTCATGCCTAGAGTATGCACATATCAACGAGTTGTGCAACTAGTGAAGAATTATTGTTATTGTTATAAAGCTTGGTGTGATACATATACAAAACACCCAACACTGTTTACAAGCAAAATGACACAGATAATATAAATACAAAGTACTGTGCCTTGTTGGAGGACTTTTAGGAGAGCGTTCGCTGGTACTATGTTAACCTGTTGTGAGTTCGGCAAGACTGCATGTAATTTTAACATGTTAATTTTAAAATAATCATTTTGTGCAGTTCACATTTATTTATTTAACTTTAACGTGTGTCTTGTGTTGGATTGTAAGTTCTTTAAAAAATTTTTTATCAAATTTGCTTATTATTGGTTTTATATGTGATGTATATAGATACCTTTGAAAACAACATTAAGGAATCAGTCGAAAAGTCGGGTTACGAATAAATAACCGAAGAAGAAAGTTTTCTTTCTTTTGCATTGATCGAATATCCCAGAAATTTCAGTTGGATGTAATTATTTTTATGTAAAACAATTTTCTGGAATACGGCATTAGCTCTGGAAAGAAGAATTTTCATTTAATAAATAAGAAATAATTATATGGTAACCATCTGAAGGAGTTGCCCGATTTGGCCCATTTTCGTACTTGATATTTGGTTTTTTATAAAGTACCTGTCCAACAAGTTCCAAACCTCGAGCTTAAAACGTTCTCGAGATAACGCGTGGACACACAGATAGACGAACAGACAGATCGGCATCTATTAAACGATTATTCTTGCTTCCCTTAATGACAATATAGTTTATTTCTGTTTATCATGAATACGTTTAAGCGTTACAAACACCTGCTCAAAGCTATGATACCCTACATCTAGGATTTAAAATTGTGTCCACCATATTAGATGTTTTCGAACTTGGTCTTTCAATTTTAATAGGACATCTATTTACTAAATTTCAAATCTCTAGCTTAAAGCGTTCCCTAGATAACGGGCGGACAGGCAGACACAAAGATAGACAGACGGACATTTATTGAACAATTTCTTTTCTTCTCCCATTAATATAGTTCATTTCTCTCAAAGCTATACATGTAGGGTATATGTAGGGTATAAAAACCGAATTGTTGGTAAATTGATGAATTCACTGAACATAATGATTTATAGAATCCCTTCCAAATAATGTTTCGGTACTAAGTATTGTTACAAATCTGCAATTTTAAAAGCTACATCTGGTATCATCTCTATAGATTTTCGCCTGATGAGTATTTTAGTGCCACTTGATTTAACCAAGGCATTGTTGATTATTCTATACTGTTATAGAAATTGTCCAATAGGTTTCGCTTTCTAATTCACTTTACAATTTATAAATTAGCTTTTAAAATAAAGAAGTGAAAATTAATATGATGTCCCTCAAAGATCTGTACTAAGTCCTCTATTGTTTTTTATATACAGGGTATCCCATTAATCATGGATCAAACGCAATAGGTTCAATGTTTCTTGATAGTTTAGATTAAGGCGTATACAGTTTGTTTAGCTTTTAAGTAAATATAGTATCGTTTAAGTAACTATAATAGAGTCCTGACGTTTTACCACAGAGCTCCGGATTTTTACTTATTTAAAAAAATGCCAATTTAATTAAATATATTCCCCAAATCCTTTAAAAATAAAAACGAAACATTTGTCGCTACATAATGAAAGTATTTATACGTCCCATCATTTACTAGAATAAATACTAAGAGCGTCTACCATATCTCAGTGTTCATTCGAATTGTGGAATAATGTGGACTTTAATTCTTTTTCTCACCATATTTTTACGTTAAATATTTAATTTACGTTAAATTATTATCCAACCCATCTGGGAAAATTCACGTTCAGATCATACCATCCCCAGATCATAATCTTTTGCATGGCTATATGATTGAGTCAACAATATGTGTGTTTATAAATGACACAATTTTTTAATAGGAAAAGTCGCAATCTCCTTCACAACGACCCAATATACTGAGATACGGAATAAAATACTCGCCTTTTTAGGACGAAATTTAATGGAAACTATCCATTTTATGCGTTTCGAGGTTTTAAAAGGACTTTTTAATATGAGTACTATGTAAAATCGCCGGAAAAAGTGCAGATATTCCTGTCTGCTACTTCGTATCTTTTTTACATAGGCACGTGTCCAATACAAAGACCTACTTTGAAACGTGTTAATAAGGGATCTCAACAAGATACAAGATGAGGCGAAATTTATACAAACACGAGTCAATAAGTCCTAGGACTTGCCACTTTCTTATTGCATGTAATTAATCATTTATTTCGCTGATAGTGATTAGTGTGAAAAAGTTCGAATAACGAAGGAGGAAAAGCGGTATTATGAAATTTGTAAGCTTCATGTAGGGTGATATTCGCTAATATTTGAGCACATCAATAGAGAAAATTTGCTCGAAAAAGAATAATTGCATAATAATTGACATCACTTCTTTTGCTGATTTCCAGGTGACATTACTAACATTTTCCAATTTTTGTAGAAAGCTCTTTCTATATAGATAGATAGAGAAGCTAAAACCAATAAAAATGCCAGGAAAGCCATATTTGAAAAACTCAATTATACCATAATTGGTTCAAAACGTCGTGTCGTTGTGTCAACACTATCCTCAATAAGGCTATTACCCTACCCCTTAGAGCGATCCATACATTCAAAGTTGTAATCGTTCACTGCGAAACTTAATTCTTAATTGATTTTGAAAAGTGTTTGAAATCGACCACGATTCTTTAACAACCATCAAATATTTGAGCACCTGCAATAAATTCAAAAAAAAACATTGGCCAACAATACAAAAAAAATCCGAAGGATCCCCGAAATCATGTCTCAGGATGATGTGAAAGTTGACATTTATGTACTTCGTCGATGTGCTCTAAATCACATACCTACTTTGAATAGAGTGTATTATAGTTAAACCCGTTGAAGGGTTGCCATAGCTTACTGATGATGAACTTTTCCGAATTATTAGGACTCCCAGAAGAAGACAAACGTCTTGGCCTTACTTCTCGATCAAAGACTGATCCTAGGGAGACTAGGACCCCGCGTGCCGGACTCTCAAACGATCCGGGTCTATCGGCTAAACCCCCCCTCCCTGTCTCCAGGCCACCACCCAGAACCGTCGTTAGACATTACTTCTGGGGGGTGATCCTTTGTTTGGGCTCTCCGAGTTCCCCCCGCCCCATTTGTCGAGGAACGAAAGCCTTCGCTCTAGCACGAATTCAACGTAGTTGGACTCATTTTCCTTCTCTTCGAAGGATAATAAAAATGATAAAATATCACTGACGCCATTTTTTCCATCAACAATGCCAAGAAGATTTATGATGTTTACAATTTCTACTGTAGTCATTTCATTTTTATTTGCGGATAATCGTTTGGTATGTTTATTTCTTCATCCTAGAGCGAGTGAGAAATCGCGAGATTTATGACCACAGACACAGAATTTTAATTAGTTTCCTGTACTTTAATAGAGATTAATGAAATAGATAATCTGGGAATATTTCATAACATCAAGGAAAATCTAGCTGGTGTCCTTTTCGCCGCTAAAAGATCTAAGAATTTTTTCGAAATATCTTGATGCGATAGATTTTGTACAATATAATATACATATAGTGGATGCCTTTAAAACATCATAAGCTCCTAAATTTTAATGAGATCTAAAAGGGTTGTAGCAGATGCAATACTCTGTTGGCATCTTTGTTTCCATGAAAATGTTTAGTAAAATTTGGAGTTTTTAAAGCATTTCTGTGGAGCGCCTGATAAAATGATTATGGGGAATAAATCTTTTACTTGCTGGAGATTGCGACTCTCTTCTAAGTGGACGTAATCCCTTAAAATATGTCTGGGGACTATGTCGCTTCAAAAAGGCTACAACCCTTAGAAAAGAAATTGGGGATTAAATTCATGAGGGTTACGTCACGGCTCCAAATTTTACTTAGTTAAGGAATATTTTAGAATACTTTATAAAAAGCTTTAGTTAAATTGGGGAAGACAACAACAAAACGGAAATGTTAACGTTAACCTCAATTTGTGACTGTGACATAAAAAGATTAGAACCGAAAATATTACACTTTATTATTCTTATTTTCAGTCTTCATTCATTTCCAAAGAGATTTAATAACTCATTGGTTTGACACCATAACTAGATAAAAGGAATCCCATTGTAAGATATAAAAAAATTACATAAAAAAAAATATAACAGAAAGCAGTGCAATTAAGCGGCTCCCGGTATTTAGATATTCATGTCCCAAATTTATGCACAATATGCCCTAATGATGTCTATTTTTTAATTAAGCTGCACAATTTTCAAGAAATTTCTGCAAACCCATTATGGTATCCCAGAACAGTGCATCACAAGCTAGAAAATCGATGACCAGAAAAGGAGTACTAAACCAAACAAAAAAGGCTAATATTTTCGTCCTATTAACTTGGAAGTAGATTCTGCTCATCTGAAAACCATGGTTTTACAGGAGGATGCACATGGATGCATAAGAGGATTAAACTAAAGCAACTATGCTCGTCCTGTTCGGGGAGAAAGCAACCCAGTTGCACATTTACGCGATCAAACTTAAATATTCTTGAGGTTTGGGGTTCATTTGGGTTCATCAGGCTCGCATAGAAAAAGACGTACATTTTCCCGCAAATATGTATCTGTCAAGGCTAAATGTAGAAATGAATAAAAAATAGGGAAAATGTGAAAATGTACTCGTTACTTGATTCGTCCTTCATGACAATAATTTTGGTTCAGTTATGCCAGCCACGTTATGTACTGTGAAATATTCCGCACTTCCCTTAGAAGGTTCACAAGAGCGTTTTACAGAAGCGCGAAAATGTATGTATGACGTGTGAAAAAAGGATTCTTATATTCTTAAGAAAAGTACACATGTATTAATGGATGTTTATGAATATTTTTCCAGTCAACTAATCCTGAGATTTATTTTTCATTTTTCTTTCTTGCTTCTATTTCCAGTTCGCCAGGAGAACGAGAGGCTGATGCAGGAATCCATGAATCGTGCGAGATTTACGAAGAATTTAACAGAACCGGCCGCTTTGGCTGCTGCTGAAGAAATTCCATAACGAAGTTTTAAATTTTTTGCGAGCAACGAGTTTTCTGGTATTTTCCTACCATTTGTAATTCTTCTTGCGACATTGATCGATGTCAGAGGAGATCCATCGTGTAGATTGCACGTACGCCAAATTTCATAATTTAACATTAGCCTGGATAGGACTGCTCACCACCATCACACCGTTCCACATAGCGAATAGCTTACGTAGAGTCCTGCGAATTGTAGTACGACACATACAAAGATACAAACCTCCTATCTCTAGATACATATCTTATAGATTGAACAAATATTTTGTAATAACAACAAAACTCATGACTTGAGATTTTTTACCTTCATCCTGTTTTCGTCATGGAATAATTTTGTAGTCTTGTTAAGTATGGAAAATAATTTAAATCGAATTTTTGTATAAGACCTAGAGCAGTGTTTGTAAGCCTTTTTTAAGTGTGTAGGTACTATACTCGTGTTTGGAGTTATCAGTTTTGTTGATTATTTTCAGTATAAATAGCACAACTATATATGTACGAAGTTTTACATTTAAGCAGTGATTAAAATGGAGATGTTTGTATGAAGCTTTGTTATTTATTATTGTAAATGTTAAAATAATTATTCATACATAGAGCAGTAGGCGGAACGCCAAGTATGCAACACAGGAATGTTATTTTACATTTATTTGCGAATTAGGTAGGCTATTTAGTGTTGAATGGGACGATCCAGAAGGGGAGATATATCCCCGTAAGCGGATTCAACTTGATTTAATAAAAAATAATAATAATAATAATAATGTTCTGTAGTGCCTGAGCAATTCCAGCGTTTCATTACCTATAAAACATCATTATGAAATTAGCGAAGAATCCGGCTAATGACTGTACAGGGTTTTCATTAATTTTTTTAAAAAACTCTACGACACAACAAACTACATTCCGAAGAAGTGTGAAAAAGGATATAAGCTGTTTATTAAAAAAAAAAAAATAAGAAAGTGCTTTACAAAGAAAACAGCATATGATTGCACTCTTTTGGAGCAAAAGTTATGAAAAAAAAAACATTGTAGGTTTCACTATTACTACATTACTATACGTAAATGCGGCAATTAACAATATGTAATGACACTTTCTCAGATATTAACCAAAAACTGAAAGGTTTTTTTAATTTTGAAAATTACTTAAATAAACACAAAAATCATTACAACTGTTACTGATTCTGACTTGGCACTTAGGGCACGTCTAGTATTCCGATACAACAAGAAGATGTAAATATTGAGCCACAAAATGACAAAATGTTGCTTTATCTTTATCTTTTTATACTTTTTTAAATGCACAAATATACTTCTGTACTGGACTTTCCGTCAAGGACTTTCCGTCAAATTATGCACAATAACTTTTCTATGGTATTTCATATTAAGAATAAATAGACGACAAAAGAAATCACGAACTCAGCATACGGAATTCTATACTAACTAAAGTAATCTCTTTAATTTCAGACCAGGATGCAATAAACATATTTATTTCTCTCGTGTCCAAAAGATTTTCATCAAATATAACAGACAGCTTATTTTTAAATTGTTATCTTACTGTAGTGAAATTTATCCAAAAAGTATTATTTTTTTCATTAGGTTTCTGTAGATATTTAAAAAGACCTGGAACGGTTAGAAACAGAATGGTGTCAAAAGGTAGGACTACAATTCGCCTAGAAAACACGTGTTCTTCGATACCCTGGATTTCCCAAAAAATGGATTTTTCGATTTGATAGTCTTGTACAGCCAAGAACTCTACGGGAGAAATTGCGATGATAGAGTCCTGAAATATATCCTGCACCCAGGAAAGCGCATCAGCAATTTGACGGAACGTACACCACATTCTGATAGGTATTAATCATAGCATGACGTCTTGCACTGGGTCGGAGCTCTTCCAGCAATAGATGGCTGTGGCTTGCACTGGTAACCGATCCATCGATTATGCCTTTTACGTTGATTACAACTACACTGTTACTTGTTGCGGTTGAGAAGGTGCCATCTATTGAATGTTAGAGAATTTATTTAATTCATATACCCCTGAACTTAAAAATGGACCTCATCGCTAAACCAGATCTTCAGTTCGTCCAATTCCATATCTTCATATAATGGGGGTCTGCTCTCAAATCCTGTATAGAATGCATAGTTGACCTCTGCCAGCAATTAATTTGGTTAGTGCTTTTCGTCATAACATTTCAATCATAAAATTACACTTTAAACATAAATTTAGAACCCAATTCCATTCCATCGGAGTTTTATTAAGCAGTCCCTTTATTTCAATGCTTTTTGTTCTTACGGCATTCATACGTTAACTTCCTCATGACCTGTTACAGCAGTTTTTCTGATCGCCCAGGTCGGGAAGCCACATAAAATGTTCTCCACGCCTCAGTATCCTCCAAGTACAGTCTGCATGTATCATCCTCTAGAATTCACATCCATTTGAGATGATATCCAAAGCTCCCGTCTAGTCAGAGAAACCAACCGTTTGAATGTTCGTCGTTCCGCCCTTAGATTTTTTCTTCTGATCGGTTCACTCAACAACTCAATTTCTTTCTTAGTATGTCGGCAATTGATATACAGTGGCGTAGCGTGGATTTCTACCACCCGGTGCGAACCCTAAGTTTGCCACCCCCCAATTTTCACAATTAAACAAAACAATCTTGGAAACTCTGTCACTATTTCAAATGAATTCAAAATAAAACATCTTTCTTAAATTAAAATTTTATTCTGTGCGTTTTTTGCAACGCAAACTCTTTAATACATTCGTCAATATTAATTTGTACCTCTTGTTCGATTGTAAAAATAACTAGATTTGCTAATCTCAACGTGGACATTGTAGATCTTACATAAATTTTAATCAGTTTCAATTTGGAGATGCACTCTCACAACAATTACTAACAAATTTAGGTACACGTAAA
>QYTT01088145.1:48727-67737 GCA_006980735.1 Dasypogon diadema | reverse complement strand
ATATATGTAGTTAGAACTCGTGTCGTCATATTTCATAATAGATAGGCAAATTGTGATTTTCTTGCTTTTTCCTTCTTATTTAGATTCATTGACAAACACAAAGACAAATATTCAAGGTCAATGAAAATTTTTCATTGCAATGTTCCAAGTCGGTCTTCTTGTTATTTATGTTCGTTGCTATTACCTCCAGAGTCCTCTCTAAAACTTCAGTCGTATTTTAAGGAATCTTTACAAGTTTCCTCTCCAGTCGTCTTCTGGATTCATAATCCACCACATTTAATACGTTAATCTCATGTCTCACGAGACTTAAATGAATTTTAACTCGGATGCGATACCGATACCATCGGTATAACCTTGTCGCCCTTGCAGGACACCCTCCGTATTTTGAACGAAAATACATTTAAAATAAACAAGAAGATTGCGCTTTGGTTTCTGTTGGGTTGAAAATTGTTAGTTTTGACTTAAAAAATCGCTACTTTGCTTAAGTCGAGAATTGTTTGCTGTAGATTGTAAATGTTGGGAAATGTTTTCCTTGCGTTGCAAATTGATGCGTTTGTTTTTTTTAGAGTCTACTTGGAGGTATATATCAGATACTAAATTCTAGGGTCTTTGCACTTAAATGTATTCATAGAATTTTAGCGTAAAACTTAATACTTTGAATGTTGCTTCGAAAAATTGTAATTTGAAAGTTTACATATTTATGTATAGCTGCCACACCGAAGAAGAGCAAGGCGAGCTAATAGAAATAAATTTTTAAAAATGTAATTCCAAACATCATTGACCAAATCTTCATAAAATGAAATGCGATATTTGGTAGGAAGGAAATCGGGAAGGCAAATTTCTTGTAATGTTTTACTTTCTCAGGGCTTCCACACCGTCTCAATGAAGCAAAGCAATTCAACAGCCAGCACAGCCTTGGCATAAAATTAAAAATTTATGATTTTGATTTCCTCTTTTCGTATACGAAATTGTGTTGGATAATTGAGTAAAATTGAGAAAATTTTTCTGTCCTTCCTTTTTAAGCGTCCCCATTTACTTTAGTTACAATTCTTACCGTCTTATATTGCAATCCCTTGATTGAAAGGCAAATGATTACTTCTCTGAGAATCGAGAAAATCGATTGTGTTGTAATAATTGCCTGAAAAAACGCCATTGAAACGGTCTATTCCTTGGCCCACTTAAAGCTTACAAATCCCCAAAATTGCTGGTCGAATTAATTTTAGCAGCTGTGCTTATTTTTCTTCGGGATACTAAAAAATTATTAATCCTCCGACCAGTAATTTTTCAGATTTTTTGAACATTTAAGTGCGCACCATTTTCATTCACGCATTTTGATTTAAAGGCTTTTTTTATCCTTTTAGTTAATTAATGGCTACGTGGAATAATGAGAGACTCTAAGGCTTAGAGAACTCTTGTGGGGACGTTTTTTACATTTGCTTAGTTTTTCTGGTCGGTTTTCGCACCAATGAACAGGAATAAGATTAGGTAATTTCCTTCTGACCTTATTCATGGATTGGCAGTTTTACGTAGGTGTGATTAAATTGGTGCAGGCATCGTTCACGTTTTATCAGGCGAATCGGCTCAAAGGCGGTGCAGGTCAGAGCTGAGGACTCAAGCGAGCCTCATGCTCTAGGCTGAGCTAGCCCTTCCTAGCTGGAAGGCTAGCATGGCGGAGAGTGGGGGGTGGGTTCACCTAAACCGCCGCCTTCTCCGTATCCCTTGCAGCAGAAAAGTCATGCCGCATTTAAGGAGAGGAAAGGGGATCAGGATTGGGAAGGGGGATTTGGAAAGGGGAGTACTTAAAAACAAGATAAAAATTTAGAAGAAAAAAAATAAGGAGAAGGGTGGAAAAAGGAAGGACCCATCAGGGAAGGCCAGCTACCGTAGTACTGAGAGAGAGAGAGAGAGGGAGAGAGATTAGCGGAAAGATTCAGTTCCTTTCCATTGTCACTTTATTCAGTTCAAAAAAATTACAAATGTTTCCATACGTAAGTCTACTACTCCTTACGTGTATTAAGTAAGATCGGATACCTGATTTCCAGTCTACGTTTTATTAAACTTAAAGACTAGTAACAGTTTAATGCTCAAATAAGATCACTATATAATTCTAACGACGGATAAATCGATTTGGGTCGGTGATTAGTCTACTCCTATCCAAAAACGTGTATATAAATTCACTAAATTGGACACAGGCTTCCATACACTAACAAACTATATATGCCTTACTCTCTAAATGTATCTTCGAATATTACCCTTTTGAAAAAGCCAGAGAAAAAAAAACAACTAAAATAAAGAAAATGCGTCTCTGCTGGAGAATAGGCAGGGGCGGTCGGGTTCGATGCTCTTTCTCTAATTCACACCCCTTTTAAGTGTCATTCTAAGAATTAAATTAATGACCCCTTCGTGGAGGACAAAAGATGCGCATCCTTTAAAACTCCGTCCCAGTATATGAGGGAGGATGGGAGGGGTTAAACTACAACCTGTTACTTCCAAAAGAAACCGTATCAAGCCCCTTTTCCTCCTGGCCTGGTACAGATTCAGTACATATGGGATACCCATAAAAGACATCTGCTGTCTAATATTCATAAAGATGTTCAACAAATTGAATATCATCAAAATTCATCTACATGCAACCTGAAAAATTACATAAAGAAATTTAGGCTATTTAAGATAACGCAACCAAAATTATATAATTATTATATATTCTGTCAGATTTTGTAAAACTAACGATTTTACAAACTCCAGAAATTTCATATAACTAAAGTTTCTTCCGTTTCTGTTTCGAACTCCAACATAGATATAGCGCAAGATAAAATGCATGAATGGGAGCACCCTCAGCGTTTTATTTTGTTGTTTAATTAAAATCCATGCTTCCGAACCATACATCACTCGTCACAACAAGTCTTATTGCGATTCGTGATTTGTTTCTGCTATTACTTACATAAAAGGGAGTATAACCTTAACAACGCCTCATATTAGGGCCGGAGTCATCCAGCACTACTACTATTTTTACCAGCTGGAATTCTTCCCAAGAAGTCCAAACCACACGCATACCCTGTTTGAATTTCTTACACACAGTGCTCAACGATACTTGTGTGAGAAAAATCTAAGACTAGTTTGAATGGCATTTAATCGAGACAGACATCACCTTGTCGGAACTTCTTGTTTTCCTGAAACTTATTGGAGATTTTTTTTCAATGGGGCTTACCTACGTGTGTCGTATTATACACCGGCTTACTTATATATGCTACGTACGCTCATGTATAAAATCCACGTAGTAGAAAGAAATGTTATCTTCCGAACATAATTTTGCACACTATGAAGATCTGATCAACCATCAATTGTTCTTTCCTGAAAACCACTGATGTTCGCTCTCAAAATCCTTTGCGTATGGTCTGAGAGTTTTATACCCTAGATGTAGGCTTTGAGTAAACGTTTGTAACGCATCGAAATATTCACGATACACAGAAATAAACTACATTGTCATTAATGGAAGAAGAAGAGAAATCGTTTAATAGATGTCCCTCTTTCTGTCCGTTTGTCTGTCTGTCGCCTACGCCTGCAGGTACACGGACACGGTAATTTATTGGGGTATCAATGATTGAGGCAATTCTACTAACAATTATTCTTGTAAAAAGAAACAAATGTTATTTTGGAATATTTTTTGAGAATTATTTTGGAAAATCTTCGCATTCCTTGCTTATGCATAAATATTTGAAGTCTAGTTTTGAATTAATATGATTGCATTGTAATGAATAGTAAATTGTTTACCTTTTGAGGACTGTTGTATTATGCTTTTTTCAGGCTCGATAATGCCATCAAATTTAATACTACCTATGAATGCCACGAAACATTTTATGCTCAGATTATCGTGATAGTAAGTAAAATTCGCTGTTATGGGGCTACTACCGAACCAGAGTATGGCTTTGTCGTCCCAAGAGCTCAACTTTTATGAAAGTCTTTCATTAAATCAAATGCTTCGAGGTACTATAATTTGTGACGAAATATTTACACATACAAATTTCTCTTACATTTTTATTTGATATAGTTTAATATTTAACTTAAAATGATTCAAAAACTTTCTTAAATATTCCTATCCCAAAAAACACGTTCTTTCCGAACCGATATTTAACAATTGTCCACAAAACCCAGGAGGGGTTTTGTAATCTTTTACAGAATTTAAATCAAAACTCATAGTTCCCCCTCGGGGAAGTCATCAATTGTAGTTCACACAAATACATAGTTCAAAAGAGGAATATCTTCCTTATCTGAAAAACACAAGCGTGCATTCGTTGTTATGCACAATTTTAGTATACTCTAATAAAAAACATTAAACAATATTAGACTTCATCATCCGAGGCCAAGGTATCTCCTCCAAAGTAATAAAGAAATATTTTGTAGGAATTTTAATCAGGTTTCCATAGAAATTATCCTTTGCCTTCTCAGGTAGCTACACAACGCTCTCTGGAATTTTTTAGCAGCTTTATTTAGGATTATCAAAAAAGTATTTGGAAAAGGCAAATAAAGCATATTTATAACGATTTCGCTGAATGTAGGAATTTCCAAAGAACTTTGTACCCACGCGACATACATCATGGCCTTTTTACATCTTTTTGAAGAAATTGGAATTCAAACGGAACCCCACGGAGCACGGGGTAAAGCCTTATTTTCCACATCATAGACAAATGTTTGCCTTTATAATTTTGATGTTAAGAGCTAATCAGAAGGAAAGCTTTATCACATACACATTATCTTTGACACAATCATACAATGTTTAATGAAACCAAAATCCAATTAAAAATGAATTATTTAATTTAATTCTTCTTTTCATTTAATAATTACAAAAAAAAAAACAAAATTTTTACTTGACGTTTCGACTATAAGAAAGTTCTGTTTGCCTGTTTGTCTCGGCCTATAGTCGGAATTCGATCATGCACCAGATGGTTCCGTCTCTAAAGTAATGGGTCCCGAGTCCCGACTTCCGAGGCACAGACTAAAGACCAAATCAGAGGTCTTGTAAGGAACCAGGAATTCTTACTCTCTTCTCGATAATTCCAGATGCTGACAAGCGCAAAGAGCATGCATCCACCACCACCCACTATTTCATAATCTGATGCTTACATTTGACTGACTTACGGTGGAATTTGATTTCTCACAAAATTGGGCAGTAGTTCCGTTTAGGTTGCGCTCCAGATTGTCTAGAAAATTTTCATAATGGTACTTTATGACGTCACAAATCTAAGGGTATAAGTCATTTGTGGCGACAAGGTCATGTAAAGGTTAAAAAGTACGTTTGAAATATGGAACAAAAATCAGTTTTTGGCTAATACTTTTCGAACGGAGTAGAGTAGGGAGCTGTAACTTCGTACAAATATGTGCCCTAAGGTTCCATAGCGAATGCTTAAAAAACATCTCCAGATGTGTCCTTTTACAGGAGTACAAAGGACATTTTTGTGATATTTCTGTTAACTCTAAATATTTTCATAACGGTAAATAATATAACAGGATACAAGAGGAAAACCCAATCTTTGCAGACAACCAGAGCAGTTGGCATATCAAATTAATTGAACTCCTGATGTTGACCCGTGTAGTTCTGGAACTGTCACCAGATTGACCTGAGCAGAACTACCAGTTCGTCTCGGCTTCTTTGTTTTGATGCACTTGTTGGCCATATGTCCAAATTCTCCATAATTAAAAAAGCTATTTAGGAAACTTGCTGTTACTAAGATTTGGATCCTCAATTGTAACAACTATGTTTACAGCCGATCGAATTCTTCTGTATTGCTGCATTCTGCCTATCACTTCTGATTGCTTTTTTAAGTGATACCTGGGATTTTATGGTCTTACATATTTTTAACTTCATACAAAAACGGAGCAACGATTCCTCATCTCTCTTTGTGATTGTTTTCTCTGCGCCTCTAAAGCCTTATATACGCTAAGAATCAATGGAGCTGTTTCGAATTCCTCACTCAGTACATCCTTCAGATCTTTATAACCTTGTAATACTTGTGGCAGACTCAACAGTCAACTATCGTTTCAACCGCATTTCCTTTTTTCTACGTTCTATCTCGATCGTAATTGGAAGCGAGAAAAATGTATAAAATCATCTTAATTTTAATTCAATACTGGAGAGAAGAAAGGAGGAAAGGATAATGGGAAGCCCTTGTGACGGAGGCAGCCTGGTGGTGGAGACTCCCCCATGGCTGGTCCTGTATCCTATCCAGCCAAATGACAGACTGGCGTGCATGATGGCAGAATTTGACGTAGAGCAAAATTTCATTTTCATAAAACAATTTCCCGTCCCTGATGAGACTTCTGATTTGGTTTCTATTCTGTACTTTAGCACTCTGGGCCTTAATTTGGTCTTAACTATTTTCTCCTTATTTCGATTGAAAATTCCTTTTCTGATCGTTCTATTGCAATTCGAATTTCGCATTTATTTGCATAAAAAAGCGCAGGAGGGCTCAATCGAAAGGGAATGATGAGTGTGTGTACAAACTTTGGGCCAGAAGTTCCCCGATTTTGTACATCAGGCTAGAGCCCTTTAAATTCTGTAGTGCCTGACGGTGTGTAATTGTGTATTTTGGCTTATGTCTTGGGAATGCAGAGGCACTGAGCAGTGAGCGCAATTTAACGGAACTCCTGCGAGTTGCTATTTCAATAGGCTTATATAGCCCTGTAATTTTTTGCATAAAATTTTAAACTTCGTCGGATCTGAGCGCGGGAAGTCTCAATTGAAAGTGGATGACGTATTGAGTGTGTGTACAAAAATTGATGCTATTGATGCCGGCACACTCATACATTTATCTTCCATACTCCACAGCTTAATATCGTAGACAGACGGCATACTCGAATGAGCATTATGACGTCAAAATATTACGATTTGTTGCAAATTTCATTGACATCACAATGATCATAAGAGTATGCCGTCTGTCTAGACTAGAGTATTAGACATTTGACCCAGCAAACATGACGAACCGGAATCGAAACAAACTCGAAACCTAAAATTCGAAAAAAACGAAGACAGACTTCGATCTTGAATTTGATTTCTGTCTCTTCTCAGTTGGAAAATGAATAATTCTGTCATTGGTTTTCGGTTACCTAAAGTGAAACGAATTGATTTCGCCTTTTCTGGGCATTCTTGAAGAGTTTGCTTTATTGCTGCGTTTATATACAGGGATATTCGCTTTAATTTCGCAATAACGAAGAACTCCCGAAATGACCAAAGCACTCGACTGAATAGTATTACGATCAATAAGGATAACTTTTTTCTCCTTTCAACGTCACTAATAGGTGTGAGTAATTAACTTCTTATAAAAAGCTCCACTTGCACTCCACTCCGACTGTAATTTGAATGTTATGTATAAGGTGAACTCTTTCACATAAAGCCCTAGCAGAATCGTTCAGCAATAAGAAATAAATAGCTGTTGGTAGTAGCTTCTAAAAAATAAAGTTTCATGCGAAAGAGTAGATAAAAATACTGCAGGAAGTTTAACCACTTGTTAACCACACTTTTTATTACAAATCGGTACAAGAAACTGTGGGACTTTTTCGAGCATACAGAGAATCATAAAAAAATGCATCTTAGCAAAGCAATCAAATTTGTCTATGACGACTTCGTGTGTAACGCACGTGTTGGATAATCTCGCCAACTCGAAGAAATCCCGAAATTCGATATTTCGAGAATTCTTCACTTAATCCACATTTCGCTAAAATGTTTGCAGGGAAACTAGAGGCCTTTTTGCATCGCTTGTATTATATATACTTGGTCTAAAAAGTGGAGAAAGTAGGCCTTAGGTAAAGTGGCAGGTCAGCATTTTTATTAAAGGATATACCTACTATTATAATATTATCGAATGTTTTAATCATTCAATCTGGATGGTCTTCAGGTAAAATCAGACTAGTTGTAAAATTGCATTACAACGGGAACTGCTTCTATTAAACACCCCGCCTATCAATTCATCAATAGGAAAATAACTATTTGGTTTTGATTTCTCTATTGTAACCCTTTGCCCCAACTCCATGATAAGCATTCTGACCTTCGCTGAATTACTTATCGGAATAAACGAAGCTTGATATCCCTGCTATTAATCTCCATCTAATTTCAGTTCAGTTATTTCAGTTAATAAAGCAAAATAGAGAAATAAAAATTATGGAGGATTCCCCACCTGACTGCCTTCTTAATTTAATCACACTAACCTATTCTTCCTCGAATTGTATTAATACAATCGGTACCAGACGATATTCTTGATATTCATCCAATCCAATCTAACTACCGGCTGCTTCCTGAATTTGATTTTCTCATTAATTCACATTTTCTTTTACGTTCTATTTGGATGTTTCTCCATTTCCTTGACAATGAATATACAGTGCAATTTTAGTTTAATTTAATTTAATTTCAGAGGTGAAAAAGAAAATTGATGGCACATTTTGTCATAGCATTTTTCAATTTTAAATTGATATTTGGCATAGTTTATTTAATTTGCTTGCAAATCTCATTTTTCTTTCCTCTCAATACTCACAATATTCGTATTAAAAATGCACACTATGCTGATTCCAGCCGTTTTCTTTAGAGTCACCTACTACCATTTGTACTAGTATATTAAATGATGTCATATAACGACACTTCCGAATCTGAAGCGATTCAATAAGTTTACACAAACATATTAGACTTTTTATATACATACACCTTTGGACTGAAATCGATTTATAAAAATTTCTACTTTTTCAGCAAATGCTCAATCCGTTTCGAAAACAACTCCTAAGAGACATTGGATCGGGAAGTTCCCTGGCTTTAACACGTAATCTAAGTCTAAGCAATCAATCACGAAGTCATATATCAATATATAAACTACCAGCAACAATTTATCAAAATAACAAATTAGCCTACTTCATTTGAATAGAAACGTTTTTAGCATCAAAACAGAACACAAACCGTAGATGTAACGCTTTAAGAAGACAATATTAAAATCCACAGGGAAACACTGAAACGCTGTACACGGACGTAGTCAAATTAAAATTTTTATTGACTTGCTTCGATTAATAGGATTACAAGATATTTCGAAAAGTGTCAATTTCAATTTCAATTTATCAACCAGCTGGTGATGAAAAATACTAATTTTTCTTAATGGAAACACAATCCATAGCCTTAGACCTGGATTGAATTACTGAAATGGCAAGCAATTGTGTACCCAATCAAAGATTTTATGAAGTTTGTCCTTACAATTGATTGTAACCATTAACTTCAGTCACATCTTCAACACCTTAAGACTTGGAAATTTTACCATCACTGGTTGAATTTCATTGTATAAAATAAAAAAAGGAATATTTTTTAAGAATGCCTCGAATTAAGAAATCAAAATGTTTTTATTCGAAATTGTTAGATCAAACACAGGGTTAAAAGTATCTAAAGAGAGAAATAATAATTCTGAATTTATAAAAAGAAAAATCATCGTATGTAGTGAAACGCTTTGTTAAAATTATAAAAAAAAAATCAGAGAGAAATATTTGTACATAAAACAAAATGAGAATTTTTTCGGATCCGATTTGTGTAGATACGGAAGACAGTTTAACTATCGAAAGTTAACTATTAAAGTTGGTAATTGACATGGTGACCAGAGTGGCAAAGATTATTCTAAATGTTAATTGTTGCTAAATTTAATGGTACATATATATTTAGGGGAAATAAATAAACAGTTAAGTTATAACTAGACTACAATGTTTCTATGTAAAGTTTAATGTGAAAGAAGGACGAGAAGATTTGTTAATAATATTAAAATTACTATAACAACTTTATATTGTTTTATTCAATACCCTCATTATTTATATTTTCTAATAATTTAACGTATATAACGTTCTGTACAACTTTTCTATTTGGTTGTACGCATCAAAACGTAAACTTCAAAAATTATCAAACTCAACAATCAGGTAGAATTGGGGTCTGTTTGTAAACTCAGTTTCGGCAGCATGTAATACAAAAAATATATTACTAAAAATATAAAATACTTTTCCACACGGTTGGTTTAATTTGTAAAAGTGAAATCTAGTAGCGCGGAAACCTTTATCATAGGATAGAAAGTCTAAATTAAGAATTTGTCCTTGAGTTCATTTATTCATTTACCAGCCAATATGGAACCTCATCTAAAAGAGCTCTTAAAAAGCAAATAAACAGTGAAGAGACTAAAACCAGCCACAAAAATTAACGAATTTTGCCATTTCACCTAACTCTTTGTTTGTTAGTGTCTACCTCTCCAATGAGTCGAAGAAATACTCACCTTAATGTGTCCTTCCTTCGTTTGATGAGGGCACATCTTTCGCTGAGAACATGTTGAAAACTTTCAATCTCCTCCGCATCCATACAGCTTTTGCAGGAAGAAAACAAGATTGAAACACACCTTCTACCATCTTGTGTTCAATTGCATATAAAGCATAATAATTGACATATTCAACTTTTATGAGGGTTTTTAATTAATAATTCACTTCATGTAATTTGTAATAATTTCCTTGTGGAATTATTCAAAATAATAAAAAATTTGTGATTACTCGTTGTGAGTGTTTGTGCCAGGCAAGTCAGTCGACGCACCGATAATGATCAAATTGATTTGCTATGATCGATACACTTTCTTTATTGACCTAGAAAGAAATTTCTTTATTCATGTAAACATTTTTCAAGTGTTTTTCGGAGTGCATTTCACTTCAAAATTTAATTTAATCTGCAATAAGAGTTGAAAGGAGGACCTATGCGCTTCGGGGTGTTAAAAAGTGCAATTAAAATTTGCAACCGCGCTTTTTAGCACCCCCTGGCCATGCAATTACTGTGTTTTATTGTAGTACCGTATATAGGTCATCGCCTCCTTTCATTTGAGACCACACGCGTACCAATATCATTTATAGTTCCCGAGACATCTCCCTTCCTAACTTTAAACTGCGCTTTTTGACATCCCCTCACCCTTTAATCACCACTTCTTGTCTAACTATCTCATGGAGCTCATCTTTCCCTTTCATTTGAGACCTCATACTTGCCAGTATCTTTTCTGGTTCCCGAGATATAACCCTTCCTAGACTTCGACTGCATTTTTCATCACCCCCTCACCCTGCAACAGGTATTTGTTATTACACTACTGCATAGAAGTCATCTTCCCCTTTCATTTCACACAATATATATTCTAATATCTTGTATTTTCAGCCTCCCAATGAATGTAAAAGTAAGTCTTACTAGGTCTGTGTATGCAAAATACGAGTTACACGAAACCTTAGTAAATTGTAGTTCGAACCTTTTCAAGGTTCATGTAGTTCGTGTTTTCAATACACGTGTAGTTCGGGTTTGTGTTTTTAGACAGATTTTTCAATAGTTAACAAATTTCTCCTGTATAAATTCATTTCGAAGAACACTTAAAAAATGTCCACATGAATAGAAAATTCCTTTCTAGGTGGACAGAACATGTTCCGATCACAGCAAAGATAATTGATTGATATGAAAGATAATTATTATGATCAATTTGAAAGATAATAATCATGATCAGATGGCGGCCATATATAATTCAGCTGAAGATTAATATTTAGAGATTTTCGAGGGTACTGATTACGAATTTTATAATATTTATTATAAAAGCTCAAGTCCCGACTCGAAGCCTGGGTAACACTACGATTGTTTACTTTGTTTCTACGGACATTAATAAGACTGGAGGCGTTGTCCGTAACGCAAACGCTGGAAATATTTGAAAGCTGAGATCAAACATCGATATTTCAAAAGATCTTGTCAATGAAGAAATTGGATTCTAATCTTCTATTTAATTGTACAAAAGCCGGGAAAATAATTATCCTCTTTGATTGGAGCAGGACCGTCGTAAAATGAATGAATATTAACAAAAGTATGTAAAAAATTATAGAATTATTAAACAGATCATATCATTTTATTGATATTACAAATATGGGAAAGATTGAAAGAAATTTTTTAATAAAGACAAGGGGCATAAAAGGTTTGCTTTATTTATCCAAAAGTATACGGATATTACACAATAACTTTAAGAAATGTGTGTATTTCTCTTCATCAAGAATGCCTTCTCTTCTGGTGACGCAATAAGTCCTCTCATTTTTGGACAACATTTTGCTGAAGTATACTACAACCCATTCTTCACCATTGGGCTCTTGGGCTCTTGCGAAAGGACTGCTCCAAGACTAGTGTTGTTCCTGGTTTAGCGTAAGCTAATACAGGAGCTCACACCCATCATTCCAAATCAATTGCTTGCCTTTCTTCGTCAATTGATGCAGCGGTTTCGCTATTTTTGTAATCTTTTGCGAGTTGCCGATAGTACATATGTCGCTAATCCAAGAAAACTACGTAATTGTCGCTTATCTCTGGGTCTAGGCCAGTTTTTAACGGCTTCAATCTTATCCGGATTGGTGCTAACTCCTTTAGTCGAAACAACGACACTTAACTTTATCTTTAAACAGCTCACATTTCTTAGGATTTAGCTTTACCCCGAGCAATTCTCATTCTCATAAAAAATTTCCTTCAGGTTTTCCAGATGCTCCCCAAATTATTTTTCAATTACAATAATACGAGTATCGTCCAGATATACAAAACAGGTCCTCCAGCTTAATCCCACTTCTAACACCAGTTGTTACGTTAGCGGACTCGGGTTAGAACATTAATTAGAAAACGCACTTCTTTTAATTGAATACAAGATGGAGGCACTTAGTGGACATTTAAATTGACTTGTTTGATTGTCTTTGGAGTTAGGCCACTTTAGGATTTTCAAAAAACCGATTTTTTTATTTGTTAAAAAGGTACCTTAGCATCTGTAGAATTGTGTTCCAAAAAATTTTGTGCGTGGAAAATATCTAAGTACTCAATTTTCGTATTCTTTTGACCCACAGTATCATTTCCTGACTTTCTACAGACTTTAAACGCGTTTATCTCAAAACTACATTTTTAAAGGCGGCCGAACCCATAACTCAAACAAATTTCAACCGATTCATTTGAAATTTTAACTGTACATTTAGAATTACGTTTTCTAAGGCACTACGTAGGATTTTTTCATTATATTGCATAGTTCCTTTTTTATAAACAATTTCCTAACGATTTTCCCATGGCATTTTATACTTTTTAATTTAGTAATGCGCCATTTTTACAAAAACCAATATATCAAAAAAATCCTACGTACTGCTATAGCTATTCCTATATATAATCGAAAAAACGTTGGTGTCTAGTCATAACTCAAAAATTACAGGAGCTGTTGTTCCGGCTGTTGACTTTCCAGAATTAGAGGCGTCATTGAAAAAATGCTGCACAGTCGCCATTTTGACATATTATGAAAATATTATTTTGTATTGCAAACTACATGTATAAAAAAACACCTCTTTTTTAAATCCGATTTATTTTATGGTTTCGCTGAAAAAAAATCACGAATTATGCCCTTTTTGGCCTCTATGGTGGCCTAACCCCTTAATTCACAAATAATTCGGATTCCTCAGAAACCTAACGTTTATTTTTATTATTTATTTACATTATCACCTAAATATCGATTATTTACATTGTCGCCTAAAACACATAGTCTCCTTTTATTTAAGACCACATGCACATGGCCTAGTTCTCGAGATATTTGCCTTCTTGTCTTTCACTTGCATTTTCGAATAGCTTCTCTACTACGTTTTACTACTACCGCGTAGGGGATGCATCTCCCTTTCATTCGGGACCAAAGACACATCGATATCTTATCCAGTTTCCGAGATATCAGACCCTTCCTCCTTTCATTTGAGACCACACACGCACTGCACTAATATTTTATCTAGTCCTCTTGTCTTCAAATTGCACTTTTTAACACCTCGTCGCACTACATCGTTCATTCTACAACACAAAAAGAGAATCTTTTTGCGTGAATAGCTAAAACTAGTAATGATCATAAGACGGTTTAATTTGTGCTATCTCAGGAGATGGTACCGCGTTCAGGTAAATTATACTTAGTAACAAAAAGAATAATAATCTGGCTACAATAAAGGATTTATTTATATTAAAGCCCTCCAAGTGTTTGAATTTTGAATGAATGAAATTCTACAGAAATATTAGAAAAGTTTTATACAATTCAACACAACCTTTTTTTATAGAAGGGACTGAAATCAATTAATTAATACAGTTCAATAAAATAATTATCGATAAAGTGTTGAAATACTTCTATACAAAAAGATCCCCATTCATTTCATTTGAGGGAAGAAATCTTCCCTAAGGACTCCTAAAGGTTTTTGTTACAAAACACAATTCCCGGGCCGTTTTGAAAGATATCCACTGAATTCAAGAAATCAGAAAGTGGAAATTAAATTTACGAAAAGATTGCTACTTGGTAAATTGTAAAGTAGAAACTCACAGAGGACAATGAAAAATCGATAGATACTTTTCTTGAAAAGATATCTTTTCTGAAAGAACAAGCTTTGTCCTCCATTTAGAAAGAGCGTAGTAGTAGTAATAGTAGTAATTTACCACCAACTTTTGAACTTTTTGAATATAAATGTAAATGCAGTGAGAGAAACTTCTTTAAGCTCACTGACCATAATTACGTTCCCATGGTGTAGCAGGGATTTTAAAATAAAATGGATATATTAATTAATTACATTTTTTTAGGTAGTTTATTTTTCGAAAGCATATGATAATTTATTGTATATACTCGTTTAAACTTTTCTACTTTTAAGGTGCTAAATTTAAATAAACGCATAATAAAAATTAAAGTTAAAAAACGAATGAATACATCATATTCCTTTTTACACATTTATATTTTGAATAACCGCTAAAATTCTGTCGGATATTAATACCAGAGATTTTCTAATTGTGAGCTATATTTCATAAATTTCTTATGCAGGGTGATTCATATTAAAGTACTGCGGGGTATAACAAGGTGATTTCTTGAGAAGAGCTGATAACAAAATCGTTGCACATGAAAAGCCCCCCCCCCCCTCACTAAACCCATCCCTAACGAGTTACAGCCACTGAATGTCCCCTGATGGAAATGCTTACTCATAACTTTTGAATCACCCTATGGATTCTGATTATTTGTAATTTGGTTGGAAGCTATCAGAAGTATCTTTCTATCTATCGATTTGCTATCGATTAACTATTCTTGGAGATATTATAAAAAGAATCGAAAATTTTCAGGTTTTTGCCTAAAATTCTGAAAAATAAATCCATTTATTTCAACAAAATTTTTCCACGGAATGTAATTTTATTATTATTTAACAATGCAACAAAACAATTTGTAGTCGGCTGCTCGCAACGGTTTTCCAACGAAAGGTAATAAAGTGTATTTACGATGGACCCAAAAAATGAATTGCCTGGGTCATCGTTGCAAGGTAAGTTGTGCGAAAAGTATCTGGATAGGTAATTCCAATTATTTAAGCAAAATTAAGACAAAAGAGTACTTTTTAACAGTTATTATTCGAAAATCCCAAAGAATTTTTAGGAATTAGTGAGTCAAGCAAAAAGCGACTTTTCATTCCTCGAGCTTGGTCGAGACCGAATAAATTTATTGCCTGGGTCATCGTTGCAAGGTAAGTTGTGCGAAAAGTATCTGGATAGGTAATTCCAATTATTTAAGCAAAATTAAGACAAAAGAGTACTTTTTAACAGTTATTATTCGAAAATCCCAAAGAATTTTTAGGAATTAGTGAGTCAAGCAAAAAGCGACTTTTCATTCCTCGAGCTTGGTCGAGACCGAATAAATTTATTGCCTGGGTCATCGTTGCAAGGTAAGTTGTGCGAAAAGTATCTGGATAGGTAATTCCAATTATTTAAGCAAAATTAAGACAAAAGAGTACTTTTTAACAGTTATTATTCGAAAATCCCAAAGAATTTTTAGGAATTAGTGAGTCAAGCAAAAAGCGACTTTTCATTCCTCGAGCTTGGTCGAGACCGAATAAATTTATTGCCTGGGTCATCGTTGCAAGGTAAGTTGTGCGAAAAGTATCTGGATAGGTAATTCCAATTATTTAAGCAAAATTAAGACAAAAGAGTACTTTTTAACAGTTATTATTCGAAAATCCCAAAGAATTTTTAGGAATTAGTGAGTCAAGCAAAAAGCGACTTTTCATTCCTCGAGCTTGGTCGAGACCGAATAAATTTATTGCCTGGGTCATCGTTGCAAGGTAAGTTGTGCGAAAAGTATCTGGATAGGTAATTCCAATTATTTAAGCAAAATGAAAAATAAAGAGTACTTTTTAAATATTATTCGAAAAGTGTTGCCACAAATTCATTACAATAAATGCTGAAAATAATCCCCACTCTGCTCTATACATAACTCAAGTCTACTTACAAACTAATGATTGCCTTACTTTAGCAAAATTATAACTATTATTTCTAATAGTATTGCATGCAGCCTCAATTCTGTTCCATAACTCTTCTCTGGAACTTACCACCAAACTGTAGACCACATCTTTTAAATAACCCCATAAATAAAAATCTAATAGATTAAGGTCGGGCGAGCGCGAGGGCCAAAAAATTGGACCTCAGCGTCCTATCTATAGTCCATTATACTGTTCATCCAGGTAAGCCCTTACGTCCGTAGTGGCTCACCATCGTGAGTGAAGTACATATTTCTTCGAACAGAGAGAGGAATACTTTCGTCCAACATATCCTCCAACTCGTTTTTCAAGAATGAAAGATATGTGGTTCGGTTAACAGTAGCAATCTCTCAAAGGGGCCTAATAAATAATTGCCAAGTATTCCACAGCAAACGTTAATCTTAAATCCCCTTTGGTGGTGTCCCACGCCATTCCAGCGTGTGGATTCTCTGTTGTCCCCTTGCCCCTTGCTCAAACCTGTTTAGTGCAAATTCGGAAAGTGTCCACATCCTCGAACGTTCTCCAGTTAGGGATTCTCCGATTAGAAAATCTTTCCTGATATAGCCTTTTGGCTAATTCTCCATTTCTTCTATCTTCCCCAAAAACTAAATGCATATCCGCATATTCTTCATTTAAAAACTGATGAAAACTACAAAAATAACTTATTAATTACTGAATTATTACGTAATGATGAAAAAATGTTCAGATTTGGATAAATTCCCATTAGTCGTAATTGTAAAATATCAAAAATACTGAAAAAACTTTAGTCTTTAATACACCTTCAAACTTGTAAAAAATCATAACACAAGTGAATAAAATAGTTCGAGATCATTACTTAAATACCAGTTATTAAAGGCCCGGGTATAATTGGCGAATTAAGCATAATACCTTATAATTTTTGCGAAAGAAAGGCGACATCGGGAGCAATGTTAAACAATAATAAAATTACATTCTGTAGAAATATTGTTTGGATGAATGTCGTTTAAATATTTTCAGTCGAACCTGATTTGCAGTTTTAAAAAGGGAATTTTTTCCTGATATATCTCATTTCATAAAATCTTCCTCTGCCCTCAAGGTGCAGGTCATCAGCGTATACAAGAATTTAATTGGACTTGCTGTGTACACTAGCCAGAGAGAACATCTCACATTTAGGTAAAACCAATCTAATTTAGAATACTATATATAGATTTAACAGTATAACCTTGAGCCCCTTATGTACCAAAACGGCGTTTTTGGTAAAATTCTGCATTTAATTTTTTTAAGTATTGCCTAAGCTTAGGGAACAACCCTATGAAATTTTATAGAAGAAAAGATTAGGAAATTTTAACCTAACAAATGTTACAAGTTAACCACATTTTTGGTACGAAATTTCTACTTTGTAACATTCCACTGGCTTCGAAAGTATAATTCTCATCAGTAAAGTTGCCTCAATCACTGGTGCCCAAATAAATCACCGCACACCCTTTGCAGGAATCGAACCTATGCCCATAGAGGGGAAAATTTGCAGATGTGTGCCTTAACCAGCTCACCGACGGCGTGGGTAATATTAAGTTTTTATATTATAGAAAGTCATTCAGCAGGTAGAAAGAAAAGCGATTTCTTAATGCTGATACTGAGGAAGAGTTGAGGAATCGACATTCCATCAAATCATAAACGTCTAATGTCTAGTGTTTTGAAATATATGTGGGATCCAAGCCCTTGAAAGAAAGAAAAAAAGCCAGAAAACCAGAATCATGATTCACTCACCATTGCTTAAGCACTACTGCAAACCATCGCACGGTCCATCACTGGATGCTAAATGAGCCACTCTCGTTATCAGTTGTTGCAGAGACCGATAACCCGTAATGCCCGTAATTAAATGAAGCCAAGCTATTACCGCCAAGTGTGATCTCCTGCAACTATAAGCCTGTAAAGCAGTTAGTGTGAATTTTGTGATAAGTTAAGAAGAGATCGAGATAGTTGCTGGATAGTAATTTATTACTAGCTAGTATGAATAAAGTACAATCACTAATAAGATGGCGGGAATAAAATATAAAATATTGTGCTATAAAAATGCAGCATGCGAAAATTAAAAGCCCCGGTTGAGTTAAGGCCAATTTACATTACTACAACATTGTAAGCAAACAGTGCGAGTAGGATAGATAAAGCTAACATGATAAAATACGAAAAAAGACAAAACATATGCCAACAAAATTTTACGAGCTAAAATGTCAATTTCCCCGCTGGAACAGAATTTTTCTTTCCCCTTCATTCTTTGTCCTTTTTTTACACATATCATCAATCAATAAAACCATCTCGTTCAGGTTTTCAGTAAAAAAACATGTTGCTGCTATGTAAATTGGCCTTTAAGCGACTCAAACATCCCTCCCATAAGAGAAGGAGATTTTAAAGGGAATGTAAAGAAAAAGAAAGATAAGCATTTTCGTATTAAAGTAAGTATTCAAGGAGCAGCCCAACAACGATTGGGATTATTATTTGATCATATGATTATTTAGATATTATTGCACCAAATTTCGGTTCAGTATTGCATTAAATTTCTAGCGATAATTGAAGGTCACTTTGAAAAGAGTATGATCTACGATTTGGCAGGGTTTAGCTGAAGATCGTTTGCAAGGTCCCAGATATGAAGTTCAAATAGATCGTCGTTAATTTTGATTGTGCAATCCTCATATAATTCTACAGAG